>WTSP01017213.1:0-94235 GCA_025331215.1 Actenoides lindsayi | reverse complement strand
GGGCAGCTGCCCTGGCTGATGGATGCTGCTAACGGCCTGCAGACCGTGGCTGCCCTGGGATTCCATCCCAGCCAAACCAGGACGCCTCCTTAATGTCCTTAGAAGTTGACCAAATGAAACAACAGCATTGCCACTGCTTAGTCAAAGAAATGTGAACACTCTATGTACCTCAAAGCTGGTACAAGCAAAATATAACTGCAACATGTTTTGTAAAAATAAAAATAACTTTAAAAAAAGCGCAGATGCAACCAAAGCTGGTTTATGAAATAAATCTTCTCTGTGTAATGGCTGCCACCCACAACCCTGGGCTTCTCAATGCCCACTTTATCAGCTGCAGGTGGAGAGAGAGGAAGATGACCTAAACTCTGTACCACCAAAGACAGACTGTAAGGTTGGACAAAGGCAATATGTAAAAAATAAAAATATCATTTATTATTTAAATAAAACTTCATTTGAAAAATATTCCTCAATAAATGTGATAATTATTAATATTCTAATTCAATTGAAATGTTGTTTTTAGATTATATTCTATTTTTTTATAATCTACTGAAGCTATGTACTTGAAAGAACCAATATCCCAACTATGTATGATAGCTGTGAGAATTTTAATCAAATTATCAATCTGATGGAAGTTGGCAGAAGCATCTTCTACATGCTTCCCTAAGACTGCTGAAATTGTTTTGTTTTAAAAAATCATCATATTCTATAGTTAAATGCAACTGCATTTCCAACTCTGGATGAAACACACGTGCATGAAGGTTTAGGCTAGGTGCCAATCCAGTGTGGAACAGTGAGGGAGCATAGGTGTTTCAAATTCAGACTGGGTAACAGCATCAAACATCATTAAAGAGATGGAAACAATTAGCCCTCAGCCCAGGGTTTTGGTGGTCTGTGTTTGAAAGTATCTGTGTTTGAAGTCAGTGAGTATCAAAGGACAGAGTATGCCTACAGCATTATGACAGACTGACATTCTTGCATATTAACTGTACAAATCTCAGAGCTAAAGAAAGAGCATTCACTTTACAAAATGTCTAAGGACAAAATGTGGAACTCAGTCCAAGCTGATTAGTGGTCTGTAAAAGCCACAAGTTTAGATGAAAAGTCATTGTCTTGTGTCTGTAGGCAGTACTGTGAAATCATTGGTTCTTGTTCCTTCAATCAGAACTGCACTACAGAAATTTGCATTTCATCATTTGCTTCAATGCATAGGCTACAACAGAATAAACTGATTTAAAAGCTTGCTCTTAGCAAGCTGCCATCCTCACAAGTATCAAAGCCCATTTGCAACCCCACTGGGCTACGTGTGGTTGAGTGGCTGTTACATGTCGGGCAGGATCAGGCAGGCTGCTCTTGCTGATTCTGTGTGCATGCATAGTGAGATCCTGTTCCTGCCCCAAGGAACTTTAAATTGAAAGTAAGCACCCAGACTCCCCAAAGTATCTTAACTGCTTTACTAAGGAAATCAAACTTTCTAACACCTCATCTTTTTTTCAAGGTAAACCTATGGATTGGGGTGACTTCTCACAGGAAATGCTACAAGTCCTGTGTTTATCTGTACCTGACTTATGTTAAGCAACTGGCTCCTTCACTGTTTCATCATGTAAGCAGTCTAATGTCACATGGCCTTGCCTCCCTGGGTAACTGGAACCTGATGGCATCTGTCACAAACCAGGAGACTGCTCTGTCTCTCAGGGCTGCATTAGCACATACGACACAGATTATTTCATGTCTGAGTATTATACTGACAAAAACAGCTGAGAAGTTCCTGTTGCTTTCTTCTTTGGCTTCAGAGATCTACTTGTCAACCAAACGTAAAAAAATGCTGTAACTACCTATCATTGTAATAAGCAAGTGCTTCTGGATTATAAAGTTAGTGCCACTGATACTGCCACTAAGCATGTTTGATCTGCTTTCTTTCTCACAAAACCTCCTTGATAGCAAGGTGAAGATGATTACTGCCTGCTCTGACTGATAAAAATAAGATATACCTCTACTACCTTTTGAAAATGCCTGGTTTTGCTTTTCATATTGGGCAAACAGTGACATAACCTGATTTCAGCCTCAATAGAGGTGTGGGCAGCTTGCTCTCATTTTGGAAGAGGATTTTGGGACTCTTGACCTGATATGACCTTCGTTTTAATGCTTTTTTATTGCTTTACATTGCAAAAACAGTTTGGAATTAATTAATTGTTTTTACTATCGAAAGAGTGTAAAATCTTCATGTGACCTGCCTGCACTGCAGCAGCAGGCAATACTCTTCATTGCTGCAGTAGTCAACACAAGTTAGGTCACAGCAGGTCAGCAAATAATCTGCAAAGCATTGAATAATTTAAAGGGTAATTCAGTGGTCAACGAATGTCAGACCTTTATAATTCCATAAATCATCACTCCAAATGATCTGTAAGTTGCATTAAACAATGAATTTTACAGTTTCCTCATTGACTGTCTGTCTGACAGAAGTATGGATTTAAGGCAGGTAATTGTACATGCTCCAATTGTTCTGATGATTTATATGACAAGGAAGCCAATCTGATTATTGTCACTTACATTCCAAACAATGTGTAACAGTGTCCTACCAAAAGATAATTCAGTAGGACACCATCTCATGAACACAGAGGCTCACACAGTTTGGGGGCTGCTGTGTCCTTAGGGTTAATTTGGAACACTTCATACTGGATGAGCTTCAGTTTTGTTTCTTAATTTGCTTTGAAAAAAATGAAGAATCTTAGAAGTGTTAAAATCATGACTGAGTTCTATAGACTATACAATGGGTTCTGCCAACCACTTATTTAATTCTGAGCAGAATCTGAATTTTAAAAGTATTTTCATCCTAATATACTGACATTATTTTGACTTCCTAATAAGTTTTTACAGAGCATGCTCAATGTGATGTAAAAATTTCTTTTGACTAATCTTCATATTGCTTCTTTAAACATCTGATGTGATCGTGTTCTCTTTCTGTGCTTTCTTCCAGGTAACTGCCTCCAATAACTTACTGTGCAAGGTCAGGGATATTGGGATACCAACAACGAACAGGCAAACCCTGAAAAGAGAAACTCAGTGATACCGTTTCCACCTTCCACCTCAAGCAGAGTAAAGGTGTCAACCTCAGAGTCTCCTGTGGTCCTGGGCTAAGCACACCTTATTTCAGTCTAACAGTCAACAGCTCTGCTAGCCAGAGACATCTGATCAAGACAGACATAACACTCCCATAGCAGTTTTTTAATCCCAGAAATGTCTGCTGTCTCACTAGGCAGCATAGAGTCACTTTATGGGTGATAAAGATTCTTTTTTCTGAGGCTTGTTAATAGACTGCACAAAGCATAGCCAACAGTTCTTGGTTCTTTTTTACGGTGCTGATCTTATGTTCCTATTACTATTATAGAACAATGAAATCTAGAGGAAACTAATATATCCATTTATTTAACCCAGAAAACTGACGAGCAGATTATCCAAGGTTACTGTACCTGCTTCAGAGATTAAACATCATTTGGAAGTCAAAGGGCAACTATTTATCGGCTGCAATGTATTTGATTCAGAGCCTTGAGCAGGATTATATTTCTCATGGGTATTTGTGCTAATTTCAAAGGCTAGACTGACAGACAGTGTCTGAAAACAAAAGTATAGAGGGATGGATTTAAACAGAATGTTTTTCTTTCCAGAATCCAAAGTGGCCTTATTTTTCAGTTGCTGGACTGAAAAATACTTCCACGTCCTTGGAGGATCATGGGCTATCAAAACAGACAAAAGGAAGATCTGTGGTTTAGTGGCATCACAGTTCACATGGTTCGTATTTCTACTAAGCTCACTGTGCTGTTTCACAGACCATGTGGCTTGGGATTGCTTTCAGACACAAAACTATGCACGGAAGTACAGATTTAGATACAACCTAAGATACATCCACAGATATTTGGTGCTTCTGAACAATCTGTATTGAATCAAACCTGCTTATATTAAAGTATTAAGTACATGTTGTCTTTAGAAATTTTCAAAGGCATCTTTGGGAAGTTGTTATGTGGAAAATTTAAGTAATAGCTTTAGACCAAAAGACAGTGTGCCATCTGAACAAACAGAGTCTGCATACTATCTTTTAGGGTGAAGGACTATTTCCCTTCTAACTACCATAGCAGTATCATTGGATCTATTACTCTAGCACATGCTGTAAACAAAACACATCTTCCAATTTCTTCTTCATTAAAACAACCAATTTATGTGTTTGTTCAGAGCTCCCAATGCAGTGTTCAGGAAAAAGCAATCTGCAAGAAAGGTCTAAGAAGACTTTAGGAGTAGGAAAAAGTGGAAAGTATCACTTGAATCCTCAGAGAGGACTGCAGTTTTTACCTGATGAATGATATGAGGTGAGCTGAAAGTCTCAGTTGCTGTGTCATGTAAATGCTGTGGGTTAACCCAGGTAGCAGCTAAGCCTTGCAGAGCTGTCCACTCACTCCCCCACAGTAGGATGGGGTAGAGAAAAGAATTGGGAGGGTAGAAGTGCAAAAACTCATGGGTTTTATAAAACTGATAAAGTAAAAGCTGCTCACACAGGCAGAACAAAATAAGGCATTAACTCACTACTTCCCATAGACAGGCAAGTGTTCAGGCACTTCCAGGAAAGCAGGGTTCCATCATGTGTGTTGGTTCCTTGAAAAGAGAAACTAATCAAATCTGGTTTGGTCACAAATACAAAACACAGAACCATACCAGCTACTGTGTAGAAAAGTAACTATATCCCAGCAAAAACTAGTAATAAAAAGTAGTTGTAAAATTTGTTGGCCAATCATATGCAGTCATAGTGGATGCTGGGAGAAAATAGGGATTTCTAGGAGAAAATAGTAAGCCATTTGAAACTAACTAGGCACCTCCTCCTAGAGAACTGCAGTGAACAAGAAGATCCAGCTCTTAGCCTTTCAATGCATATCTGAGATGGAAGCACTATGAAAGCTTTTGCTAGATTTGAGTAATTCTCCTCAGCAGTAATAACCAGCACTCTGGGCACTATTTGTAAAATAATGAATAGCTAAAAGAGTTGGCTTGGGACGTGAATTGTAGCAAGCTATTAACTCCATAAGACCCAGAGCCAATGCCATGACTGCTATGACCCATTCAGGGTTTCCATTCTGTTTAGGAGCAAGGCTTGCACAGCTCTACTCCGCAGTATCACCTGACAACAAAGGCAAAGCTGATAGATGTGTGTATTACTGACACAGGCATCCTTCCTAGTTCATTCCTTCAGGACATGTCATATTCCAGAAGCTTTTTTTGTACAACCTCTGGCCCGATCCACTGCCAAAATCCTGGTCAGAGAACTCTTATGTCATTCCTCCCTACAATATTCGTTACCTAGAGAGAAGTAACACTAGGACTGTGGGCCAGAGTATAAAGCAAATATAGTGAATATAGGATTCAGGCCCTGGAGTTACAGAATCATAGAATCACAGGATGTAAAGGGTTGGAAGGGACCTCGAAAGATCATCTAGTCCAATCCCCCTGCCAGAGCAGAGTCACCTAGATCAGGTCACACATGAACATGTCCAAGCAGGTTTTAAATGTCTCCAGAGAAGAAGACTCCACAACCCCTCTGGGCATCCTGTTCCAGGGCTCCGTGACACTCACAGTGAAAAAGTTTTTCCTTATGTTTCCGTGGAATCTTCAGATTCAGGTTTCTTCTTCCAAACAGCTCTGATTACAGCTGTAGAATTTAAGATGCCTTGAAGGATGCTAGGCCACACACTATTCACACCTGAGCTCTACAAGTATCACACTAGATATACCCTCCATTCTCCACAGTGGACTGCTAGCTGTCACAAGGGCATGCCGTGTACAGCCACACACTGGCAATCTGTACAGTGTAAAGACAAAGCAACAGGGAACAGAATTTTTCATTGTAACACAAGTAACAGCACTCTCCAAGAAACAGGATATTGCAGGGCTTCTTCACAGTACCTACAGAGTCCCTGCTCCTGGTTTCCCTGACTATAGTGTCAGCCATCTCAAGAGAATCCCCTGCAATGCATTCTTACCAGCACTTTTGAAATGATGTGTCTGGAGAACTGCAAACTGGTTCAGATCACTCTAAAGCCCCCTTAGTGGTTAGTGCTGTGGGACATTAGTTCTGGATGACTAATTATTTGGTTTAAAAACAGGTCTTTTGTTTCTTGGGCTATAAAGACAACATGACCACTTTCTGTACTTTTGACCCCAGGGAAAGAAAAGCCACAGATAATAGAATTAAACCCTCATTTCACTTGAGATAATATTTGTGTAAGCTCCCTTAGTAAAATGTCATGTACACTGCCAAGTCTGCAGGTTATCACTTCCACAGTTTGAGTGTTTGGAGACAGGGCTTGGACGTAGGGGGTATTTGGGGGAAAGCTCTGAGAATTATAAGAGCTGTAACTGTAGAACTTTTTTCCTACTCAGCCCAACATTTCCTTCAATACTTGAGCTCAGACAAAATAACAGTTAGGATATTTTTTATTGGCCCAACACAGTAACATTATATAAGGTTTCAAGGCCACACAGATGATTTTCCCCATTTTAGTAAGGCTCTCTGCAGACTTTGCAGGGAGAAGAATCAACGTATTCAACTGTGATTCCAATTGTGCTCTTCTTTCAAGGGATTATTTTTAAATTCTAAACACTATGAAGCAAGAGTGCAAGTCCTCCTGATCAGCACTCAGAGATTTTTCCCTATAACTCTGAAATCACACCAACAATAATAAAGCTTCTAGGCCAAGTGTTAGCTTGAGACATGTCATTCCATTCCAGGGAAGAAATGAGCTTTCCCTCCCTTTTCCTGCTGCAGTCCTGTTGTGTTTGGATGCTGATATGGTTTCAGGTAACCAAGATCAGACCCTTCAATAACTTGGGAGCCACTCCTTCCATTGCCTTCTCCCTTCCTCATCATGTTATCTTCCTTAAAAGAGCATTGCTTTGTGAATTGTAGTACACATTCTGCAAAAAACACTAATAAAGAGAGAATTTCAATCTGTTTGACATAGGTAGCATCCTAAGCAAACTGGGCAATTTGGTGATACACAACTTTTTAGAATGGTTTGACTTTTCCATAAGGAAATAGGAGTTAAGAAACTTAGCTTCAGAAAGTACAAGTCCATTCTTTAAATATTCATTATATCATTGGTACTTCTTAACTACAGAACACAGCGCCAGTATTTCCAGTGAAGGAATCAAAACTACCAGTTCTCTATTATGTCTGACCTCTGTCAAACCTGAATGCACTTTTTTTAGGGTGTGCATGTTCATTCAGTAAATATACTGCAGTATAATGTCTTCCTTAACTCACAGCTCCTCACTGTTTCAGCTCTTTTTTTTACCTCCATACGGGAATTACAGAGGCAAACCACTGGACTGATCTATCTTTGTGTACAAAGCTGGCTTTTGTGGGTAGGCCAGAGAAGGCTGCTGGAGCCAGCAGAAGGAAAACAAGAGACAAAGAAAATATTAGCTCTGCTTTGTGCCATATGCTTCAGTGTCTTGTTACAGAATAGTCAGTCTACAGTGGAAATCAGAGTCCCCCTACGATGCCACAGCTGAGACATGACACAGTATGCAGGTGGTGTTTAACTAGGGCATACGCATATATGGATCCTCTTTCATTCAGCATCCGCCTACAGATCAGTGTCTGCTTTGAGCAGCTCTGGAATGTTTGGTTGAAATACTTGTCCAAAAACACTGAGAAAGCTGAGCTGTAAATAAGCTCTGGGAACGAAATGGACAAGGGTGTGAGGAAGAAAATTTGAGAAAGCAATTAAAGCAACCTATACTGTTATGACTAAGATGAAGAATTCTGGGATTAGAACAACATGAAAAATAGTGGAAGTGGAAAGATCCTGAAGTAGTGCATCTTAGGTCCTCTTGGAGTTTATGCTGCTTCTGGCAGTGGCCAGTTCAGTATTACCTGCCAAAAAGCAATATGACCTAGTACACAGGAAATTGGCTTTGCTGCTCATGGCCAAGTCATAGCCGGAAGCACAACCCAGAAGTGACCAGGAATTAACTTGTATCCATTTCCAGAGGAGATGGGCACTTGTCAAACAGGCGAAGCCACAGGTCTTGGACAGTGGCAGCTGGAGCCTTTACTGTCCATTGGTCTAGAATGCTTTTGTTTCTAACCATCAGGTGGATCATTTACTCCAAAACATTTCTGCAGTGACTTGATGCATATATATGTATATATATGTGTGCATATATATATATATATATGAACACACAGAAGCAAAGACTTGTCTGGTATTATCTCAGGTATTTGGATAGATGTTAACTGGAATTATAGGCTGTGCATCACTTCTATTACTCCAGTTTAAACCTGGCACACAGCCCAGCACAGCACCCTAAAAGTAATCACTAGATGGAAGAGTCTGTAATCTGGAAGGATAGATGTACAGCAAACCCTTTTTAAGGACATAAGAATGTTTCTGTGGTTATATGCTATAATAACAAGCAATACAATAATCTCTTACTAAAAAAGAAACGACTTAAGGATTATTTGAACAGAAATCTTGAAAAAAACCCAACCAGCTATAAAACTATCCACAGCAGTTTAAACAGATTATTTTAAAAATCATACTGTTAGTAAAGCCTTTTAAATTCCATGTGAGAAGGATTATTTAGCCAAAACCCCAGAAAGCAGTTGTAGATAATTTCTAGTTGTCTTACTGTTCAATCAGAGTCCTTCACAGGGATTTCCAACTACTTGTCCTCTCTTTCCACCCCTCCAATGGAAAAATAAATGAATGATGGATCTTCATGGGTTTTTAATATTCCAGATACTTAATATTGATCAATATGCAGGATACAGAAAAAAAAAAAGACAAAAAGAAATCTTCCAAGTCTTTCAGCCTTAAAAACACTACACTGGATACAAATACTATTTCTTCTCTTTTGCAGGTCTCTTATAATAGACAAGCTGCTTGTGATGTATTCCATGCTGGGACCAGCTATAAGCCATGCATCTGTTGAATATAGGAATAAAGAATGTCCATAAAATGTGGAATCAGAGGAATGGCCTCAGGGGCATAATGGTGCATTACTTCTGTGAGATCAGAGTGTTTCACTAAAAGATATATATTGTTACATGAAAAGGGCTTCCATGTTTTTTAATTCTGTCATTACTTATTGTTTGTATTGCTTGTTCTGTTATGTTAGATCCCACCACAGTGGTAACCTGAGAGAATGCTCTGCATCTTGCTCTGGAGCTCACATTATTTGCCATTGCAAAGGAAACTTTTGCTATTAGGGTAAGTTAAGTGCAAGAACATTTAAGCTGTTCCTCATCTAAGATCCTTGGGCCTCCCAGCAAGTGTGAAAAACATTCAGTTTAGGAATAAACTTGCTCACAATAATATTTCCTCTGTGTGCCTTTCTCTTTTCCTTCTCACTAGACATTCATGTAAGCAAGGCCTCTGCAAGTAACACTGTTGTTAATTATCCTAGAAAATCTCTTTTACAAAGAAAAGGATTTCAGTTTTTCTCACTGTAGTAATAATGACCACTGTCTGTAGTTAATTACTTATATCATTACTTTCTCAGCTGAAAAATTATTTGGGGCAGGGGGTCTACCCATCATGAATTAGAAAGACTGATTTCTTTTTCAATAGAGACATTTACCAGTGAAGGTCACTATTTCTTCAGTGTCACGTGCCACAAGCACTTGCTTTGCATGGTTAAGATGACAGGGGATGGTGGCTGCAAGAGACAAAGAAAGATATGGAATACCTGAGCAAGACCCATCTTAAGTCTCTTACCAACACTATGTTTACTTGTAAAGCACCAAGGAAATCCTCTCTGTGACAAAAGACCCTGCCCTGCACCGGGATTCTGCTGCTGTGGAACTCTGCAGAAGGAGGACCTGGCCCTAAGGCTGTGCACCCAAGGGCCTGTCAAACAACAGGCAAACCTTCTGGGCAGGTAAGGCACCAAGAGGATTGCACTGGTGTGAAAAAGTTCAAGATGCATTTTTCAGAATATTCCTATGCCTCAGTGATTTTCTCTGTTGCTCTTTCACATATCCATTCTTCAAGCTAAGACACCAGAACAAGGTATCCAGCCTCAGCTACCATGCCAGACACAAGGAAAATAAAGCCTCCCCATTTCCACTTCAGATTCCACATATAATATCTGCCGTGTTGTGCATGCTTATGACATTCTACTTTCCAGAATAAAATGGCAGATGGTACCAAACTAGATGACATACTAGAGTCTGTTCTGCCTTCATTGTTATGCTACCCATGCAGACTACAACAGCTGCCAGAGTGGTTGAGACCCTTCTCTTCCATTGTCCCCTGCTGAGCTATGGTCACTATCAAACGTTAAGGCAAAATATATAGATCATACTTCCTCAGGATAAATCCCCATTTCACATAAACACTCAATTATAGAGTTCCATGTTTCCTCATACTAAAAAAAAACCTCAAACTCAGATAGTTGACAAACTTTGTTTTTCATAACCCAGGTGATCAGCATTAGTAACAATTTTATCTTTTGCCTTCTTATGGACAGATTCTAATACCAGCTGATGCAGTTCATTCCTGTGACTGTTGTTACGATCACAGAACTGTAAACTACCTAGCTAATTCCACTTATTTATTACCTCCCATATTAGTACAGAGCTTGGTAGCTTCCACCTTCAGGTACTTCCCTGCAGAACCTATTATAGCTATTCAATCTGATGAGGTTGCAGCCTCCTTGCTTTGCCTCGTGATAAGTTCATGGACAGGCATCACTCCTCTCTACCTCTTCATTAAACAGTTCAATGAAGACAGGCAGGAAGAAGAGAGAGGAAGGATGAACAGGTCACTAAGTGACCTTGCTATACAAACAACCTAATTTAACATTAGTCCCAGACACAGTTACAGCTCTCACCCTTTCTAATATCAACAAAGGGCAAATATCCATTCCATTCTGCTCAGGCCTTAATTACTAGAAGTCCTCAGGCTCTGGGAGAAACTACTAACCAGCTGTTATCAGACTCAATTATTTACTAGATACAGCTGAAAACTGTGACATTTGTAAAGAAAGAGACAGTGACCACTTTCCCTTCCCTATGTGATTAGCTGTAGATAGATTTCTGAAGTTTTTTCTTCCATAAGTTATTCATCACAGTATAAGCTCACAAGCATATGACTCCTTGGGTTTGTTGGATTAAAAAAAATATGGATTAAAAGCCACTGGAATTATTTATTAAACCACCTTATGGGATTTATGTCCAGGAACAGAAATACATCTCTTTAGATTCAGGTGTCAGTATACATTCCTGCAGCCTGATTTGCAGCTTATTGCTAAGTGCCATTTGGTCTTTCCCATGCTCTTTGAATTGGTATGATACCTGCCCTTTCTGAAGCTCGCTCTGATAGTCAGGCTGGGCATTATGTTTCTGCTTAATAACTTCACACATACAAGCAGCCTTGTCCAAAAAGGCAGAGAAGCACTGAGTGACAAGCAGGGATGGATTCCGCATGTTGGGGGGTGTCACTTTTACTGGGTAAATCAATACCACATTTCCCTTCTTATCTTGAAAGCTATGGGAGGACAAATTACATTAGCATGGATCTCTGATTTGGCTCCTGCCATGCTCCTGTGGAACAGCAGGCTGCAGTTTTACAAACCTTTGCTCTGCTAGCAGTCAGCTATTGGATAGGCTGTGGCAGGCTTGAACATGTTGAGCTAGAACATGTTTTCCATGAATAAGTATGGAGGCAGTGGCGGCCTGCACACTGAGGAACCAACTGTGGATCTTACTGCTGCAAAATGCTCCCTGTATGTTTCAGCTGACCAATGGCAGGTAAGACCAGTCTCACCTGAAGCTGACATGTCCAGAAGCACCATGAACACTAACTCCACTCTACCTCTGCTATTTTTTGGCTCCTCAGAAAGTCCACTCATGGGTTAAGTGGGGATTCCTGAGTCTGAATTTATAGTTTATCTCACTGACTAGAGATGATTCTGGGAGTTACAAACTATGCCAGAAGAAATTGGCAGAAAATACACGGAACAAGATTACTAGACAATAGCTAAATCTAGTACACTGCTTTCTTTTGTCCCTTTTCAGCACTAGCTGAATTCTCCCAATTTAAATATTTCTATCAGGAGAAACCCTGCCACTTCTACCCTGTATTCCAAGTCCTTAAAAGACAGAGATGTCAGTACAGTTTGTTCCCAGACTTTTAGAGAGATTAGATTAGATTCAGTCATGCCTTTTATAGCCTGGTAAAGCTAGGATTGTCACTGAAAAAGAAAGTGCCTTACCAACACAGTGGTTCTGGAGACTCTGAGCCTGTGGAGACTGGCAGCAATGGAAACACCATTACCAGCTGTCTTTACCGTACACCAGCAGCTGCTGTCCAGCAGGCAAGCGAGGTGATGCACACCTTCATTAGATAGTGCTGCCAGGAAAAGCAGCAGAAGGCAGGTGGATCTGCACACCCTGTGCTTTGGTTTGCTCTTTTTGTTTAGGTCCCCTGTTTTTATTGTAGGGCAGGCTGTGAGGAACAAGTAAAGACAGTGGCTTAGGATCACAGTACAAGTTAGGTCCACTGTGATGGACTTGCAGTAGCGTCTCTCATGTCAGGTGACTTTCCACTGGGAAGATTGGTTGATCAGAGTCTTCTCAGTAATGTCAGCTATGAAACAAAGCAAGATTCAATTTGGGTTAGAGGGGCCATGCTAGACAGAAGCATCCACCTCAGACAGGGAGGCTACATGTGCATCAATACCAGTGGCAATGGCACTGAGGACAACTGGCACAGAGCCACTAGTGTCTGCACTATCCATTTCAGTCTGCAGAAACATTGGCCACATGGAAAACGCATAGTGGGGATGGTTGCCAAATTGGGTTAACTTCCAGACCATGCCTAGGAAGTGACTGGAGAATGCTATCCGGCCTGAGTCAGGACTGGGTGAAGCACCACACTAACAGCTCTATGGTAGGTATGAATGAATTCCAACACCCCAAAGTGTTTAAATACTGGCACAAATAGTCTGCACTGGCAATTTCCATCTCTTGACACTTTTTTTCCTGGGAAAGGGATACACAGCAGCTTCCTCCCCACAAGCACACTCTGTGCTCTGCCTGTGGCACAGCTCACAGCCACAGCACAGCTGGAGTAGTTGTGTTTAGCAATATCTTCAATGAAGAATCTTTGCCTTCAGTGAATATAAAAGACAAGTGTGATTTTTGGAGGCTGTGGGATTACAATGGGAAACTGTTTCAGAGTGAAAATTATTATTGGAGTCTGTGTGCAGTGTTAGCAGTTAAACATTAATTTCTATTTTATAAAACAGCTTTTCCTGTACTGTCTTGTCAAATATTGACCTCAGTGTCCTATATTTCCCATATTATATTGATGATCTCACATATTCTGCTAAAATAAGATGTCACCCTTGACACCAGGAAAACCATGGAAAATCCTAATCTCGGGTTGTGGCTGACATAGTAAACAAGATGGGGTATTTAAATCTTTAAGGTGCATTTACCTTACATGCCCACTGGAAAAGCAACATCTGAGATTTTATGCTGCATTCTTTGCATGGCTTTTGGTAAAAGTCTGTGAACCACAGTTGAAAGTTATTGAGTTTTTTCCCAAACCAAATATGGATGCCCAAATATACTGCTAGAGATTTCACTGAGGCAATTCATTAATATCCTGAGAAGAAAACAGGTTAGTCAATGTCTTCTTTAATACAAATGCCATACAAGAAGATGTAAGACATAAAAAACTGCATATATATGCTTGGTATTAAGGTGGACACTCAGCAAACTAGTCAGAAAATGTTGCAGTGGGGTGAAATGCAGAAAAGTGGCCTGTACAGCCACAGCTTCATCACCCATGGGGACATACCATATCTGCCAGCCCTAATCCACTCCAAAAATCAGTGCTGAAAAGGCCAAGTCCCTTCTGGGCTTTAAGCAAAGAAATTAGATACAGAAAGAGAACAACATCCATTTTGCAAGGATGAGTACTGGGTCATGGGTCTCTATATTTTTTTGTAAAGAAAACCTTCCCGAGATGGTTATTCTCATGAATAGCCAAAACAGACATCCTTCTGACAATATAATTTGAAACTCCAGAAACATAGTTCAGGATCAATCCCCTGTTCACATACAATCTTTATTTACTTTGGTTTCAGTTTTTTTGGGGTGGTGGTTTTGTTTTTTGTCTTGTTTTGGTTTTTCTATTAAGTTTTTTTCTTAGCTCAAATTTTACAGCACTGGAAGAAAAAAATAACTCAGTATTGATCCTTTAAGGTTAAGAACTTGGTGCACTTAAATTATTCTAACCCAGAGAGTCTGAAATTTATAGTCCCTCTTGAACCTCCTTGCCTCACCAGCTTCCTTGGGAGGACCCTGCTGCAGGCTGCACGCCAACTGCAGTAAAATTTAAAGAGGTGAGAGAGAAACTTCCCAGAAAATATAAACATTTCATGGAAATGAAATAAGTCTTCCCTTATAGGAACTCACCTCAGCAAGCTTTAGATAAATGGAAAGGTATTCAGAATTGTAAGTGGACATAAAGTGTGGCATTTTAGATACATTTGTTTATGAGCAATGCAGAAATGCATATCGTCTTAAGATGGTAGAGCTGAACAGCAAGGGCCTGTCAGTCCCCCTCCCCCTGTCCCGAGGTCACAGGCTGCAGGGTCGGGTGGCTCTGGTTTATACCTCCCTCCCTCCAGGATGGATGGCAGCTGCACACACCTTTGCCCCCCCAGAACAAATCCCCTGCTCGCTGCAGCCACAACACTTGAACTCATGACATCAATACACCCTGTGAGCGAGCTGAAATATTTCCCAAGTTCGAAGATGGCAAACTCAGAGTAATAGCAATGAACAAGGCACTGGAAAGTACTCTCCTTCTGTGTCCAAGGTCTCTGGCTGACACAACACAGAAGGCTCACATGGCTGCACAATAACAACTGCAGAGAGAAATAAAGTGTGAGCATTAGAAGGGCTGTAAATTCCTCAGCCCCACTCACTGGGCACTGGCTCCCGAGGCTTGCTTCTCTTGCAGCTTTCTGTGACCCATGTTTCCTCAGAAATCTCACCTCATCCACTGAGGGTCTGGGAAGCTCCTGGGAAAATGACATGCTGGAAGCAAGAACAGAGACTTCAAAAGGAAACCTGTTTGCCTGGGAAGATGCTTGTAAATTCAGGTCCAGTGGTGGCCCAGAAATGTGAGGGGTTTGATGCACGTCCAGTGTTGCTCTCTTTCTAAAGGTCTCTGTCACGACCTCAGAAGAAACCTGCCAAATGGATCTAAACATTGCTCTTCTAGCCATCCTTCTCACGTGGTCAGTCATTCATTTCACAGTGACTTATGCAAAGATAATGGTAAATATAACATAGGTGTATGCAGGCCCAGCCTCATGGGCTTGCTGCCCAGCTGCATGGTGCTTGCTCTCATCACACTGTACCCCAATCAGCAGTTTTTCCTTGTAAATGCTTAGCTGACCCCTAAGCTTATGTTTGCTTCTGTGCATGCATTGAAATCATAGATAAAATCATGCCCTTATCGGTCTTGTCACATTTAAAAGGAAAGAGAGGAAGGGAAAGATGATGCGCAGGATAAATCATGCAGTTTTACCAACCCAAGTTCCCAAGTTTTTGAAAACATTTAGCAAACTCTCTGCAGTTTAATCCTTCTAAGGTTACCTGTGTCATTCAGTGAATTTTATACTACTGCTGCAGATGTTGCCTATTTGGATATGTTTCTGTGAGAATGAATATCAGCAAAAGCAGAGAAGTGATACTGCACTCCAATATGCCATTGAGTGTCACAGGACAGGTACTCAGAATGTTTATAATGCATAAAGCAGGGTAATTGCAATCCTTGAAACACCAAACAGAAATACTGGCTAAAGAGGAAATAAAGCAGAAGCATCCAAAATACAGATCAAGCCAAAGAGCCATGCAGTTTGGAGAGGCCTGCTACTGAGATTTTGGAAGTTCTGTCTAGGAAGGCAGCACGTGAGTCTTGCTTTGAAATCAAGATGGAAATTTTCTCCCTGTTTCTTCCACAGTTGGAAAAGCTCTAACTGTTTCCCAGTAAACATACATACACATACATACACCATGGCTGACTGTGTGGTAAAAGTGCTGAACTGGGGAGACAGCGGTGAGTTCTACTGTGGGGCCAGTAGCATCCTCTTCAGAGTGACTGAGTTCAGTACATCAGGTCTCATTCACTTTTGAAAGATATTGTCTGGATATGGCCTTGATTGAAGTTGTCTTTGTCCCAAACCCTTAATCTCTGTGATCCTTAGTTCTTATTCAGTCACACAACCCCAGTTGTACTCTCACTTCTTGTCTTATCTAATTAGCTGTGCACCTCAGGACAAGGGACTTTCTTCTACTTCCACGTCACAAATATCCAAGGACCCTTTAATCTTGGTCAGGACCCCTGAATTCTGATTTTATTATGATTGCTACTTGAGCATGAGAGATGATTAGGCCCTGAATTCCATATTAACAGTGTAAAATAAAAAGAAGCAAAAAGTCACAAAGCCTGGCTTTTCCACACATTGGAACTGACTGCAATGGTTTCTAAGGTTAGGTTTTCCTTTCCCAATTGCTTCTACAGAAATGTAAAATCTGAATCATTTAGAAAGTTAAACCCCTGCAATCTCTGTGCATAGGAAATACATTCTGTGAGTATTCAGCTCAGATTTTTTCTAGAGGTTGGGTTTTTTTCCCTTTTCCAGTGTTTGTTTCTTACAAATAAGCCAACCTCAGACCAATTCTTGCTCAGCAATTGAAAGCTGTCTCCATGTTTACTGCCGTCACTAAGAGTTCTTACAAAGTTCTTTTTAAAGGAGATTTAAGAGACAATAAGCAGCAACCTTGAAGAAGAAGTTGACAAAACATACATATGCAAAGGAGACAGTGTTGCTCCACTCCTTCATGAAAATTTGGGGATGACTCTAGGGAGAAGCATCACAGGCCATAAATCTTCATTTTAATCTTTTAGCTAAAAGCCATATCTTTCTAGTCAGCTAATGGCTTTTTGACAGGATGTGCAGCTGAATTTCTATGAAAGTGAAGTCAGGGATGCTGCAAGAAGATTCAGTAGTTTAGAGGCAAAATTCTTCGCACCCAGTGCCTTTGAAATGGAACCACTGGTATTGTATGTCTGCTCTCTCAGAAAAGCTTTGTTGCCCACAATTTATTTCAGAAGTTTTATGAGTAAAGATACAGGTCAAACAAGGATGCCATTGCTTTAGCCAAAAGCAGACAGGGTATGGACAGAGGGGTTTGCAATGCCACTGTGGCCTTCCTATTCCTCATACTTTAAAATTTAAACCTGCAGCCTCTTTGCAATGACAGCACTGTCCACAGGCTTCATCAGGGCTCTTTCACAGCCCTCCCATCAGTCCTCATCACACTATTAGTTTGAAGCCTGGGCCACCTCTGGTTCTGTCATTCCCTGCACCCTGGACCACTACCTCCCAGTGGTGGCACAACACACACATGCAGAAGAAAGAGATATGTTACCTTGCTGTCTTGATAAACTGTGCCTGTGTTGTCAAAACCCAGCCAGAGAGCTGTGTTGGATGTCTGACAGCCTTCCACCCCATCAGTGTGACATACCCTGGGCAAAGGAGCTCTTGACCACCAGGAGTGATAGAGAAGGATGAGGACTCTAGTGCCAGTAGATGGGTACATGGACACACAGATGCATAGTTATCAGGGAGCTGTTAAAGAACAGCAATCTCAGTGCCTGGGCTACCCACAGGTTCATGGCCAGAGTGGCACCTTTTTCCAAAGTCACAGTCAACATGGTCAAGTACACTATTTCCCTTGGCCTTTAGTACATACTCATATTTGTGTTTGTTCCTTTTCTTCACCTTTCTGCTAATGAGATGGAGTAACTGTTTACTCGCTGTACCCCAGAGGGGCTTCCTGTGAGCCCAGAGGACTCAACAGGTATGTATTCTCAGGAACATGCTTCAGCATTTCTGAGAAGTCACCACTTACAAATTCTACTGCAGAGCCACCCCCTGAGTGTGAGCATTGTATGAGAGGGGAAAGAAGCCAGGGGAGCTGTCACTGTTTAATGTATCTGCAGTATCCTGAAGGTATGCATGGAGGAGGCAGAGGGATAGCAGCAATGCTGCAGCTTCACTCTTTTTTGTGACATATTACATCCAGAAGAGAAAGAATTGCCTTATAGGGAGCATAAATCAGGGGCTGCTTCCAACTTTTAAAATAGAGTAAAGTTTGTATGAATATAATTATAGCCTCTCATGCAAATAAAACAAGATGTGACAGATACAGAAAGCTGCCACTACTAAGCTAATGCTATAAAACTCCAGTAAGTGACTAGCAGTTGGCAGGAAGTTCAAAGAAGATTTCACTCCCCCCTGACATTGATATTGTGTCTAAGATATCTCTTTCTAAAGCTTTCTGTTGAATTTTATATACTTTTAAAAACAATTATTAGTTAGGATTGCCTTGAGCTGCATCATTTAAGCCAAATTCATTGATTCCAAAGTACCAAATAATTTTCCTCAGTCACAAAAAAAACCGGTAAGCTCTTTGTTGTATTTGTTTCTTGACAGTGATGTTACATTTTCCTGACAAACACATATTCTATTTTCCAAATTCAGACTAACTGAGGTTATTATTTAACTTCTCTCTAAAATGATCTGCATCTCTCTCAAAGACTACTTCACTCTACATGTCCCTCAGAAAAATATACATACACACAAACATGTAGGTTCACCCAGAAGCAATGAGGAATTCAGTTCCTTCACATCCTGAACAGCAAGCTGTGGTCACAGCGACCTTAAGACAAGAGCAGCTGTTCTGATATTATTCCCCCAATCCTGCACCCCAGCTTGCAATGTCCCCAGACCACTACCTTGGGAGTCTGAGAAGGTACACTTTGGGAAGAACTGCTGTTTGCATGTTCTGGTCTTATGATCTTCCCTCAACATCCATGACAGCCATTGCCAGAAACAGGACCACAGACTTTAGGCCCAATCCAGTATGGCTGGGCACCCCAGTGGTCACTAGTGCCTGGCTCCCAAGCAACTTCACTGACCAGTAGCCTTTATTTCTCTTGCATTTTCAAGAAAGAATTTAAGATATCTTTTCATGAAAAAAAATGGTCTATTATGAGGCATTTCAGAATCTCCAGATTTAAATTCCAAAGTGTCCTCCATTCTGGGGGTTGTGTAGCAGAGCAGTGTTCACATATGTGGGCAACATTCTCTATAAGGTGTGCAGGTTCGACAAATAGATATAGCAACACTATTTATATGCCAGGCAGAGTGGTCAGATCAGGTATACAGTATCTAGAGGACTGTCCTGTCAGGAATTTGTAGGATTTAGGGATTCTGCTTCCCTCTCTCTTAGAGGGAACTGTTCCCTATTTGACTGCTCAGATACTCACCAAGTAATCAATCACTATAACTCCTCACAAAGATAACGTTCTGAGCAAGAGTACATTATAATGATTAAGTCTCCAAGGGAGTACTTAAGCAAACTATAATTACAAAAGGTTACTATCTATGACACTTTCACCTACGTATTCCTTATCACCAAGTCTCCCACAATTTGTAAGCTTAATTTATAGTCTCCTGGCGTATATTTGTCTTACAAGTTGCCAAATTTCTCTGGTCTGACCCCTAAAATGCTCAGAAATCAGGTTGCCTGATGTTTTGTAAGGCTGGATGCTGTAAGAATGATAATCACCACAATCACAGTGGTGGTTTCATAACCAGGGATACATAATTGCCATAGAGGTTTGCAGCCATGGTTTGCATTGTTTTCACTTAAAAAAAATATTTATTTTGTTGGTACACATTTTACCCTTGCAAATAGAGCATGGTGCTGACTGCATTGGTCTTCATTAGTATCTCTGTACCTCTCTGCAACAGACTCCCTTTTTGTGTGGTCCATGACCTTCATATCTCAGGGACATTACAGACAGGTGTGCCATGTCATGTGATGCCATCTGAGAAAGGCTACTTGTAAGAACAGCTATTCCCTTCCCAGGCCATGCCATCTGCATGCTCAGAGCAGCATAGAACAAAGCACCCATTTCTGCTCCCAACGTAGGGGAGTTCTTAGTCTTCAGCCTGGGACAAAGTATTCTATGGTGAGATAATTCCAAAAAGAAACTCTTTTTGTCACCTGGGTGCAGCAATTCCCCACATCACTGCAGTAGATCTTTCCGTGCAGTGCCATGCACATACTTCAGTGTCAGTTCTGCTCTAGGAAATTTCTCTGACCTGTTAGACCAGGTCCTGAGAGCTATGACACAGAGAATGCCAGCAGAAAGCTGTTCCAAAGAGTCACCTCCCACCCCCAAAGGGGAATTAGAGGCTTAATGCCACTCAATGCAAATGTCAGATTTTGTGCTGCCAGACTAGGAAGGGGGTGACTTTAAATCTCTGTTCAGAGAGAACTAGGACCACGAATTGGAAGATCCTGTAGATACCCATCCAGACACCCACAGGCTTGAAGTTTCAGCTCCACTGCCTTTACTACTGTTACAGAAAGTCAAACCCCAGAAGGCAGGTGTCCCACCTCAAGCTGCACAGCATAGCGGATGCAGGAAAGGGTAGGAAAACTAACAGCTTGCATGGGCCAACATGCTGGTTTAAGTATTAGAAATAATAGGAACTGTATTGTTACTGTTAGTATTCCTTAACTCCTTGCAGCAAAAGCAAGGGAAACATTACCATGTGAAAAATGAGACAGATGACGTAAGAGATGGTCATACCAGTCCCTGCCATTGTCCTTTATCTCTCACTATTGCAGGACACTTAGTCTTCACCTCCACTGCAATTGTGAGAGCCATATAAATCATAGCAGCTCTCACTCTGAGCAGTATGAGGTTCACCAAGTCATTTGTTGTTTTTTTTCAAAATGTCTTTTTTTTCAACCCTACTGAATAAGACTATCCAGTAACCTAACAATGGCCAGGGCCAAAGAGCAGGCAGTCTTCAGCACTGCCTGCTAAATGACCCTCCCCACGCCCTCACACCCATTCTAGTCTGAGATCTTCTGAAGGAATTAGAAACAGAGTGAAAGAGTGAGAATGGCAACAGAGAAAAAAAGCCTTAGGTAAAGAACAAGA
This sequence comes from Actenoides lindsayi, assembly GCA_025331215.1. Classification (NCBI taxonomy): domain Eukaryota; kingdom Metazoa; phylum Chordata; class Aves; order Coraciiformes; family Alcedinidae; genus Actenoides; species Actenoides lindsayi. The sequence goes on along the minus strand of WTSP01017213.1, from coordinate 73,134 downwards.
GGATCCAATGCACCTCCAGCATGACAGCCAGCAACAACTTGCCCTGTTGATGCTACCAAGGCAGAAGATCTGGGAAAGTGCTGGGAAGTCCATGTAGCAGCTGTGGTTCACACTGTTCTATGAAACAATTAATGCAATCAATTACTTTCCAGGAATGTCTTGTGTAATGAATCACTGGGCCATTAACCTGAACAGTCGTAATGTATATTCCCAAATCAGTATTGCTTGAATAATCCCCAAGGGAATAATTAGAAGTGCATCACATGGAGAAGCATGTAATGCATTACTGGACCCTAATAAATACAAAGACTCCTTCGAATACGGTTAGCAATTTAGAATTGAGTTGGTGGATGGGAGACAAAGAGGAAGAGAGAGTGGCAAGGTGTGCGGGTAACTGATGTTAATACCTTGAACTTAGAGAATGAATTAAGAGAATTTGTGTATCTCATTAATGGCATTAAGACTGAAGATGTGAAGCAGAGAAGGAAGTTATTTAAATTCAATGGTCAGATTGTTTCTAGATACAGGATTTAGTCCTTCTTGTGGCTAGCCCACCAGTCTGACTTGCTTCCTATATACTGCTGGTGTCTGTATAATCCATGATACTTCATACTTAAATTCCTTCCTAGTTAGACAGTTAATTCCGTCCTTGAAGCAACCCAAGCAGAGCTGTCTGAGTAATTCACACAAGAAATACTCAAGGCAGTAATTAAGCGCTGTTACAGTCTGTATCCCTGCACAATAAAAGCTGGTAGGCACAGTATGATAGAGATAGGAGCAGCATAGAAGAACACACATTTATTTGAAAGCTTATTTGAAAATGGGCAAATGTGGACACTGACAGGCAAAACTGACAGATTGAAAGTAGCTTGCCAGCCCTGATATGGGATATGGGATATGGCAGCAAGATGCTATAAACTCTGATGGACCATCGGGAGAAGTCAAGTAACACATTTAAGGCAGTGAAGAGAATCAGTGGAAAGATGAAAGCTCAGGTGAAAACTATCTTTTCAGTTTGGGCAGGAGGGCAGAGAGAGAAAGTCTAGAAAAGCAGGCTGCATTACTGGAGCATAAAATGATGAGAGCTTTAGTAAGAATTTTTAAATACTAAAATAAGTTGAAACTAATTCAAATGACAAGTGAATTCCTGCCATCTTTCCAGGTACCTACAAGTCTGTCTGTTAGAGCATCACCTTGTATCTGTTTTTTTACGGTACAAGGTAAATAATTTTCTGTCATCGGGTTTATATTAGTTATGAGCCAGATGTAACAAGTGCTGACCCCATGCCTGTTTGCAAACTCAGGGTTACAGCCTGTATGCAGGGAGAAAACAAACTCAGTGTTGGGGTACCATTCTTGTCTCTCAAATGTTCCATGTCTTCTCAAATGTTCCATGGATTGTACACATCTGCTGTATTTTCAAAAGGTGACAGCAAACTTCACTGCAAAGCTCATCTTCCCCCCTATATTTATTTAATTTCAGATCAAATAGATCAATATGATGCTTGAGCCAAAGCTGTAGGGCAAGCACCTGGGTCTGATCCTCCTGGTCCTTCATAACAAGCAGGTTCTTAGAGATTACTGTAGGTTGATATAAACTGAAATCTCAGAAGTTTCAACCCTGAAGTGCCTTTACCAGTGAGTTCACAGGATGGGGAATGGGTACCAGTTGAATGTCCAGAGCACATGTAAGGTTTTCCTATCAATTTTACTGGGGGGGGGGGAGGAAAGCCCAAAACAGGGAAAAATAAAAAAAATGAGACATTTGTCAGCTGCTGAACTTTCACCACTATGTCTATGGGAAAAGTCCTGCTCTGCTCCACCAGACTTGCTCTGTAGTCTCCTGACTGCTTATCTCAAGATGATTAGAAATTCAGAGAGATGCTACTCCGGGATATTGAACATAGCTTTCCTTGGAGCAGAGGCCTGTGTCTGCATAGGGTGTGCCAGTAATGCTGCCCTGGGGGGGGGAGCTCAAAACCTCCAAGGGGAACAAGGCCCTAGCCTAGCCCTGGGAAGGGGGCATATGGGCACTCTGGTGCACCATGACTGCAGGGGGTGGGACAGGGACTGGAAGATCTGCAAGGCCATGGCACTAGGAGTTGGTTATTACAAAATTAAGCTAAGCTGGCTTCTCTTAATATCCCTTAGGTGGAAAAGACCCCTTTACACACCTAAGACTGTGAGAAGACATAAATAATTCACTGTTCTGTATCTCTTACTGCAGAAAATATTTCAGGTAATACTGACATTATAAGAACATTAAAACAGTGATACACATCCACCATCCACATTTTTTTCCTCGTAAGGATGAAGAGAACATTAAGTGACCTTCCTTTCCAATAGGATAAGAAATCTAATGCCAGCTTAAGAAACTTAAAAGTTGTTAGCAGTTATATATTACTGGCAACATATTTTACACTAGGCAGCTATGAAAAAAAGTCATAAAAAATGCAATTAAATGTCTGAACTGTTGCTATTTTGGAAATTAAAACAACACACAGTATGCTTGCTAGAGCTTATATTACTTACTTATGGCTTGTGCACAGTTATTTTCACCAGTTTAACCATGCTTCTTTTCCATAAAAGTCTGCTGTTAATAGGACCTTTGGGAACCCTGAAAATAACAAGATCTGTAACAAAAAAATTAATAACACAGAGAAAATTCACGTTAGAAAGCCTTTTAGAGCACATTGAAGATTCTATTTAAAAAAAAAAAAAAAAGAAAAAAAAGAAAAAAAATGTATTTGCAGAGAAATCCATCAGTGCTCTGTGGCAGGTAAATCTGAACTACCATTGCTGAGAAGAAGGGAAGCCAGGTCTTCAAGAGTGTCATGACTTTATATGCACATGATTTTGTGGTTATTGAGAATACTACTAGACAAGCTGATATTGCATTAAAGAATCTTATTCTTTTGATAAAATTATACACAATAGTATGGAATGCCAGTGAACATCAGTCATGTTTACACTATTTCTACATATACATTTTTCCTGTACATGAAAAATTCTAGAGGTAGCACTGCCCAATTCACTAAGCAGAAGGTAGAAATCAGAGTCATTTAAGGTTATAAATATTCCAAACAAAGGTAGTCTAATTGGGACAACGATTAGGGGTGTATGTTGTAGGACTATAAAGAGTTCTAAAGATTTTGCTGTTTTCAGTGGAAATAGTAAACTGTATGATATGGCAGAAAAGGCAGTCCTCAGCATATATTTCTATCCCAAGTGTTAGAAAAATTCACCAAAAATTATTATATTGATGGAAAGTGATGAAACAAATTTCATCAGAGTGAGTTTGAAAGTTTCTGAAGAACAATATTAAGTCAGATATTTTTAAATTAGCAAATCCTAATAATTTGCATCCAAGCATGCAAGAAGAAATAAGTAAAGATTGACTTGTATTTTCAATGCTAATTCCTTCAAGAGGCCTTTGACTATTTGGCAGTCTAGAAGAAAATTAATTTTTATTTAGAGAGAGTAATGAAGTAGTCTAAAGAGCTGTAAGCCAGTAAAATCAGTCTTCAATTTCACAACTATTTTAACAATGGTTGAAAGGAAGACTTGGAATCAGCGCCAGAATAGTTATATTTATGGAGAATAATTCTGAGACTAAATCCATCTTTTTTCCACATGGATTGCTAAGATTGATACAAGTGCTGCTGAAAGAGGCTACAATAACTGACTTGTTATAAAACAAAATTTTAATTTAGTGGTGGTGTCAAAATGCTAACTTCTGATAATAAACTTGCACATCGCAGCTTCCTACCACGGAGTTTGCTTGGGAGGTTTTTTTCTCTCACTCCTGATCCACCCTTGCTGCATCCTGCCTTGTTCCAATATAGTTGTCTATGAGACTGCACATTAAACTGAATCTTTGGAGTGACATGGGTTAAAAATAACCCTCTTCAAAAACATGTATAAATCAAATTTATTATCTACCTCTTTGCTGATGATTCTAACCTTTCTGGATCTGCTGGAGGGTGTGTCAGGATTTGATGCAATCAAAATGAAATTATTTTGGCTGCTAATAAAAATTACAACACTACAAGTCTGCAATGATCCCAAAACCTTACCTGCATAGTATATGCAGGAGAAAATAGACCAATCCTTGACTGGTGTTCTAGCATTGGCCTTCATGGCTATTCCTGCTGCAGATACTGTTGCTGCCTTTCTCAGGATAGAAAATGTAAGCAGGATATGAGACAGAAGCAAAGCTGGGAAGTATCAGTCAGTAGGTCTCTCAGTATGCCCAAAGGAACCAGTGAGGGAATGAGATGCACTTAGAGAAGTGCTGGAAGCAAAATCCATTTCAGGAATAAATCAGTGGCCATTACAAAATGAGTAATAGTCTAACTACTTTCCCATCTCTCAACTGTTGTGGGAAACATGAGGCAGCTGTGGATGCATTACACATACTTCTTGCGTTTGAAGATTATGAGGATTTGTTACCACATCCTCCATTAGCCACTGAAGCGAACAGCATTGAATGGATGCAAGGAAACTCATGCTCTTAGTGGAGCAATGAAGGTGCAGCACTGTAAAAACACTCCTGTCTCATATGAGGGTCTGCAAATCCTCTTTGTCCTGCTGTCCTAGGGGAAAGGATCCCTCAGAGCCTTGAAAAACATGAAAAACCCACTGTAGAAAGGATGGTATAGCCTGTTTGGAAACAGGTGATCTTCAGTGGCTGGGTCGTGAGAGGAGCACCTCAGGGCATGTGTTTCCTCCTCTCTCCCAAAATGCCAAGTGCCCATCCTGTCTTTTTTTGAAGCCAGAAGAAAACTGAGGAAAAATCACATTTATGCTGGATCCTTTGGCTGCAGTCTATGATTAGGGTTTTGCAGTCTAGATAGCCTCTGAATTTCATCATTCCTTTTTTTTTTTTTCCTCCCAGTCCTAGCCCTTCTTTTTAATCCAACTACTCAAGTGATTAAAATAATTACATGAACTGATCACACTCAAAAGAGGTCACCATCAGAAGCCAGTTTTGTTTATTATTGTATCATCCACACTTTGTAATGTAAAACAGTAATAGAAGAGCACTTTGGTAAAAGCACACACAAACTCCTTGATGTGATGGAAACAACTCTGAAGAGAAGTTATAAAATCCCAGATGTGTGAAAAGTCTTACTCCATAGTCTTTTAAACCGCAAACTTTGGAGAGATATATTTTAATAGCTAAAACATCCTCTGCAAAGATGAACAAAGACCAATAGACTACAGCATTCTATATTGCCATTAAAGCTGCTATTTTTATTTGTCATTATTCCAGCATCCAAAATGTGTGAGGCAACGAACAAATGTGAAAGTATTAACACACAGGTTACTTGAGGGAGAAAATTTAAGGATGGCCATACTAATCCTGCCATGAAGGAAACTTTATATGATTTGAACTTTAAGACAGCAGGCAATCGGAAGTGCTTACTAAATACTAATTGCACATGAAGTGGCCAAACATCTGGGTTTACAGTTTTACAACCAAACATTGCTGGTAATATTTATATAGTCCTGCAGCAGTAGCATGCAAAAGCTTGATCTCTGACAGCTGATGTCAGCTTCTATGGACTCAGAGCAAAATGCTGGTACTGACAAAATTAAAAGATAAATGATCATACATTACTGAAATTTTCTCTTGCTCGCTCTCTCTAAAGAACACTTTGTGTAGCTGAGAAGCAAAATGGTTAACTAGCAAGCTGACATCTGGTGCTCCGAAGGAGCCAAGAATGTTACTTCAGAGGTCACAAGGTGAGTTGTGTAGTCCCTGAATAAAATGAACCAGGACATTTCATGTACAGAGTATCACATTTCTGAGCATATTCTTGACATCTTGTCATATACACATCACCACTGTTACAAATGAGTCATAATCACAGTTCCCTTTGAATGCAGTACTTAAACATACAATATTCTTCCAAATAATTCCCTGGTTTTAAAGAGATTTCAAAGCTATACATTTTTAAAACAATATGCTCAATATGAATGAATAACGAGTCCCTGCAAGGTGTATACAACTGACTAACCAACACAAAGACATTTGTACAACTTCTGCCACCTTTTAAATTAATTCTTCTGTTTATCTACACATCTACCAGGCAAAGCTGGCAGCAAGAGAGAAACATTATCTGTAGAAACTGTTTTTGAAATTATGAGGATGTAAAATGTTCTCCGAACTTTTAACAGTGTTTAAATGGGAGAAATCTACTCAATGTGCTGCAGAGCAAAACCAGCACGTTCCAGCAAGCCAAGAGAGGACAGGACTTGGTGTGAAGGCCTCGGTAGAAAAGCATGGCTGGCATGGGTGGTCACTGCCTGCCACCCCTTCACCTGCCATATACCTCCCCATGCTCCACGGGTGTCTCAGTCTGTCTGACAGCAATGGCTGTACCCCCATGAATACCCCCAGTACTGAAGTAAAACCAGAAGTAAGACCACAAACACAAGGTGAAACACATTGATTTTTTTCACATGTGGGAAATGTAAAGCCATATGTCTGGGTTTGCATTTGTAATGCACCACGCGCAGACAGTTAGATGTGCTGGTTCTGCTGATATATAGTAATTACCTAAACTGTGATAATGTAATCATGAGACTGAGCAGTTTGTCTTATTTAATACGGGTATATAAATATTAGGTTGTTTGTAATCTAGCTGTGGAGACAGCCCTCAAATATCGTATCATTTCACCTTTCCTTTTGTGACTAATAGCTGTGCAGTCTCAGCTGGCATTCATGAAGAAATGCCAAGAGTATAAAAACCCCTTTCTACTCTGCCGATAAGATGGCTGAAAAAAGCTTTCATTAGGTGGTAAGGAGGAATAGAAGAGAGCACACTTCTCTGGACACAATAGTGAAAGTGAAGCCAAGACTTATAGTGCAAGACTGTGAGTTTTATTATATCAGTTGATACAATAGGGTCAAACAAATTTCTGGGTACACAACCCTTCTTCCTATGTGAAAGAGCAGCATATGAGAGACAACAGAAGACAGAAATTCAGATTGGAGAGAAGAGGCAAGGTGCAGCAAAACCTTCTCCTCCACATGATTCTGACAGTTGGACACTCCATGTGTCTCATATGATTTTCCTTTGCAGTGCTCATTTCTTCCTAAACACACTGCTTAGTGTCTGTCCTACCAGAGCAACAGTTTTTAGCATCTCTAAAGATGTGAAAGAAACCATGGATGTTATTTCTTTCACTGTTTAAAACCTGCTAAGCACCTGCTAAACATTCTGTGAATTCCACAGGATGATCATGGAGAAAAGCCTTTCCTATCCAGCGCTGCATTTCTTCTTACATTATAAAAAAGGATAAACGTGAGTGCACGATTTTCTGTGGACTTTTAAAAAGTTTAAAACTTCTCATTATTACATTCTCTCTTTTTCACCTCTTCTCCAAACAAAACCAAATGATTTACAGTATATATATACACAGCTATTCTTCCGTGCAGAAAAAGCTGTTTTTCTAGCTCAAGTGTGGCAGAAGTCCCATTGGTCATATATGTATTTTTGCCCAAAGGGAAAAGAGTGGTTAAGGAGGCTGTGTGCCTGCTTTTTCCACCACAGTACTGTCCATTTCCAATCTACTCTGTGCTAAGATCCGAGTGTGCAGATCCCTCCCAGTGTTTTGGGTTTGTGCTGGGAGCTGGCTCTTCATCACCACTGCTTTTTCGAATATCTATTGTCAACACTGACAAATGTGCAAGCCTGCCTTCAAACAAGAACTGGAAATATTACTGGGATTATCTTGCATGTCAATGTCACTATCCAGTCACTTAACAATCACTCAAAGAAATGATATAAAATATCACTTTTTTACATAGATGAATAATAGAGTGTTTGTCAGTCACTTCTAGGCTGACTGAGCCCCTTTAACTCTCTGAAACTAGAGTCCTTTTTTTTTCTAAACCTCCCGAGAAAATGTTGACAAAACAGGCAATTTTCTGTAATTTCTCTGCAAGCTTCTGTCAGCACGAGAGGCAGCCAGAGCCCGCTCATTTCAGATAACACCACAGGGTAACCTTTGACATCCACCCCCTCGCTGCCTTCGGAGGCTCCTCTAAGTGCAACAGTTGTGTCTTTCAGGTTGCAGGATGCAGGCCCACAATTTGGGCTCTTGTTCGCTGAAGGCAGCCTTTGTTTCCCAGCTGACTAAGAAGCTCTTATAAAAGGGATAAGAAATGTAGTTAATAGCTTGAGAGTGGCCTAATCATCAGCTGCTATTACCCCTCCAATATTAGGGAGGATGACAGACCTATCAATAACAGAGCCCCAGGTGAGGTACGGGAGCTGATAATGTGAACTTTGGCTTGATCTTTGCTCTGCAGAGCACAGCACTTATTTGAAAGAGAAGGCAGCATCTATTTTTTTTGTCATATTGTGCCAAAAATCATTCAGCTGAGCAGCTTTCATTGTGTTTTTCTATCTTAAACCACAGTGATTTGACCAATTTAATTTATAAGCAGAGAGGAAAACTTAAGAACTCTTCTATCAAACCATGTAAGCTGGAGATACACTGTGTGCTTCTGTCCACTTACATGATAGTAAAATGAGGTGAAACGCAAAATCAGGTCTCCATGTGGTACTCATCTTTATATACACGTGAGTGCAGTCACGTACATACACAGATTTGTGCACACATACATTACACAGATAGTGGTTTCCAAGCAGTTAGTGTTTCCTTGAGTAAACAACATAAAAATGCTGAACATACAGCAAATGCATCATAGTATCTTCTTATAGTCATGACAAACTCAAACACCAGTAAAAGTCACAGACTACTGCAACTCTTGCTTGAAAGCAAGACTTGGGAATACTGTACAAGAATCTCTTTTAGAATCATATAATCTCAGAAATTTTTAGCCTGGATCCAGTCTCCATACATTCCAGTGGCCAGCAACACCCGTTTCAGAGGAAGTGCAGGAGCTCTGCACTAAGAGACGGGAGAGACATCATATCCTTCTCGATCCATAATAAATCGCATGCTACCTACTACTTAAAGGTCTTCGACAAGAGTCTTTATCAACAATATACATACAGGTCTTGTCAAAATCCAGATATGAAGAGCTTCCCATGTCACTGAGCTCACTCTGTTCAGTCACAGTGAAAGTCTTCCCGTTCTGGTGATACAAGACAAGAACACCACGTTCCTATTCAGATTTTTGTCTCAGCTCCATGTTCTTATGTCATTCTTGGAAAGCATAGATCACAGTGCTGGACTATGAGTAAGAAACCCTCAAAAACAGCTCTTACGTGTGCTCTGGGTACATTACACCAAGGGTAGACATGGGACCTCTACCCTGGTGTCAGAGTGGGTAAGATACATTTTAGAGTACATTTTCAGTGCTGCCTGGAGAAAGCACCTTTATTATGCTGTTTTAGCACTGACTGCTTTTCTCCCGGAGGCTGATGGTCAGTCAGGGACCTGCCCTCTGTTCCACCCACACATAAAGGTTATGAAGGGCTGTCAGCTCAGGGAGCTCCTCTTCCTTGGTGGGAAGAAAAGGAAAAACATCTTTGCTCCTTCCACCCCAGGCTAGGAAAAGAGGGAGGGAATCTGATTTTAATACTGATTGGGGCACCTCCTTATAAGAGAGGGGACTGGGAACAGTGCAATGGGTGGAGCTGAAAGAGCCAGGGCTGATGAGAGGATAAGGGAGCCAGGGCAGAGTGGTGGACATGTTTCACTGACTGCTTTCCAGGGTGTGTTTGCTCCCTCCCTTAGAGAGGTGAACTTAGGATAGGCCTTCATCACTACAGGCTTAGCACCAGCCTTGTGGAAATTGGTGGGAGTCATTCCCCTGGTTGCATCGTGCCTGGTGTCTGGGGTTGTAAGCAACTGCTGCTCAAATAGATGGTACTGGGACTGATTCACCCTTTGTCATGACACTGGGAAACCCAGGATGCAAACCACAGAGTCCTCAGCAGGCAGGTGCATGCTCCCATTATGGGGCACTGAATGAACTTTAAAATTTAGGAGGGATCACAGCTAAACAGGTTTTCTTCATTGTCAAACAATGTTTACTTCGGTTTGTTTAGAAAAAAGAAAAAAAAATAATCTGCTTAATCCTTCTCTTTTGAAATAGGGGAACCTTTAATATAGCCAAAGTGGATGCTGTTTTTAAACAGATCAAGTCTTTTGAGAATGGCTTTGTTTTCATCAGGTATTTAGCTGGAGTTTTGTTACTAATGCTGGACTTATAGTAGCTAAAGCCGATATAATACTTTCCCGAAATATTACTCAGAACTGCTTAGGCTAATATTTCCAAAGCCAGAATTCTTTAAAAAGCTGAGGGCACAATCTCATATGGCTCAGAGCCACATACCACAAAGTCTCACACGAAAACCTTTTTTACTCTAGGCAAGTTCTGTGTTAAACTAATGTGGCAACTCTTACATCAACTTCTGCAATGGCAGCCTTTTCCTAAGCACTGGTCATGGCAGTCTGAAAAGTGTAAGAATTCATAATCCTAACACTCCTGAGAGGATACAGTGAACAGATTGGGATCTAAACCCAAGGAAATGAGAGCCCAGGAAGAAATAATCCCTTTGAATGCCAGAAGCATGCAAAAGTAAAAGGAACCACCTCAGCTGTACTCTGGGGCCCTCTGTGATTTCCTGGCTCAGAGGATTAAGCCATTCTCTTCAGAGAGACTGCTTCATCCAGCTACTGCTGCCTTGGTCCAGGAGCACAGAGAAGAGCAGTTTTGAACTGCAAGATGCAGTGGTTCCAGACATCAAGGCCCACTAGCAGCCCGGCCCTGAGCCCCAACAGTCACAGAACTTTCGATGGGTATGGGAGTCTCACCTTGGCAGGGCTAGTCCCTGCCTCAGTTCCGCAGCATGAGTCCCTTAGCAGACTGCCAGCCTTGCAGCTCCAAACCAGGCTGAAACCCTGGCACACCAGACAGGTTTCATACATGTGCCTGCAGCAACACCCATCACACCGCAGCAGCCTGGATGTCCCAGTATCTTGATGTTGTGCTTGAGAACGATAGTGGACCTGCAGTCTTGCCATGTACACAGCATGGCAACAGGCAAAACAGGTCTGGAGAAAGGCACTGGTTTTCTAGAACCAAAGATAAACAAGATGCTGACCACTTTGTGTTTTTCACATGCAGTTCAATCAACAGGCCTCCTGGTAGCCGCCACATCTTGTCTAGCCTAGGATGTGCATTTGGAACACCCTCCTTTGTCTGTTAAACTCAGTCTGTTTTCTGTGAGTCAGGCAGTTGGTTTCCATTGTGCTGCAGCAATGCCATTAGTTGTATCAACTACCCTCTACCCAGAAATGACAATCCACCATATCTCCAGATTAGCCTTTTTATTGAAATCAATAAAGGAGAGAACACATGACACTAAACTATTTGGTGGCAGCTTTGTTATAAACTCATTACTGAAAAAACAGCAATTGGACAGACCTTTAACCACTGTCATTGATTCCAGCACAGCAAGAGTGATCTATTGAGTTAATCAGCAAAGTTACTGCAGTTAGCAGTGTCTGTATGCTGCTCTGCTTAGGCCTCAGCCAGATACCTAAAAAAAATCCCCATGTGCAGGATAGCTGTAGGCCAGATGTAAGTCTCACAAAAGCAAAAACTGCACCACCACCATCTCCAAACAGACTGGGTTTAACAGCAGTATTTCACATTCTAGAAAAACTACTACTACAAAAAAATAAATTGCAATTCCAGTGCCTCAATGGCTGGCAACATGCACTTTGGCTTTGGTAGCAGTTTAGCCCTGCGAATGACCTCCTTGTACATTTTGCCAACACCACGTTTGGCAGTGTTGCAGGAGCCAGACCCACTCACCCTTACGCTTGCACCTCCCAGCAGACTTTTTTTTTAATGCAATTCTGCAGAGATGTGCGTTTCAGAATTGAGCAGAAGTTTCAAAGTGTACATTCATATAGGTGATTTTTGCAGAACTGACCCTTTTTGATCCTCACTGGCAGTGCCATGCCAAAAGTTTCAGCCCCTTGAACATGGGTAACTCTCAGGGCTATGTATCTTAAGGAAAGACTTTTCTCCTTCAGTGACTAGACTTTTAAGTTCCATTTGTGTTCCTTGGAATACCTTTTTCATCGAGGCTGCTGACAGAAGAGACAGCATCAGTATAATACAATGTTCTATGTCTCATTCCTGGCCTCACGACAGAATTTAGACAGGAAAGCACTTAAGATTTGTTTCGTAAGAAAGAATGAATGGAATATTTGCAGGTATCCAGTATCTAAGAGCTTCAAAGAGCCAGCATCTGATAAAAAATTATTCTTGCAGGATCCTGGTATCAGTTTATTCCTAAATAAGTATTTACTTGCAGGCATTTGGCATCAAGCTGCTTCTTGAAAATACCAGGATACAGCATGTAATGCCAAATAATTTTTTCACATTCTTTTTTGTCCATGGTTCCCCTAGGTAAGCATCTTCTCATAAGCGACTGTGCAGTTTACAAAAAAAAAAAAAAAAAAAAAGCAAACCCATTGTGTAAAAAAGAAATGTCTAATAATAAGGCATGTGCCACAGAACATGTGAGACATGTGCCACAGAATTTCCTTTTGTCCCCCTCAGAAAATCTCAATAACAATAACCACAGTTTAGAAGTAAATTTCCAAGTGCTTTCTGTCACATTTACAGCTTTTGTGCAGTTGCCTCTCACTACTGGAGCAGGGTGGGACAGGAGAGCCTATCCTCCCTCAGATTCTCAGCACACCCTTTGGCAGCCCGCAACATTGTGGCTGCTGCTGCCGGAGATGTGAGTTCTGTCCATCCCCAGTGACAGGCCGGGAAATTATATGTTTGCCAAAAAGACCATCTTGACAGCAAAGATGCATACAGCCCCAACTGCTGTATTAAAGCTGAGCTAAAATGTTTTTTCTGCTTTATAGATTTTTTTTAAATGGATTTTCTTATACAGACACTAACTTCATTTTACATAATTTTGTAAGGATACTCAAATTCACCATAGGGAGAATTAGTTCTATTTACTCAAATGAAAACCAACTATTTCCCTTGGGAATTTTCTTCATGTTACTTCCTAGGATGAAATTCACTGTTTTTACAGGAAAACCTAGTTAACCATTGCCAAAGCTGTTAAGCTTGTTTGTGTTTTACAAAATAACTATTTTTCATAACACTAATAATAGCGTTATCCCCAAGAAAAACAGCAAGTTAGTTGAAGAAAATGTGAGAACATGTAAAATTTTCTAGAGATCTTTAGATCTCTAGAAAGTCTAGAGACTTTATTATACAGGAATAAATTCATACAACCTTAGAATGTTCCTCTGAATGCCAGAGATACACAAACTAAATTAATTAGATGAAAATTTTCCAGGAAGGGTTTATCTATTTCATGGGCTAACAGAGCCCAGCATCATAATAATACCACTTTTTTCTCCCTGTAAAAATAAATAAATTCAACAACTTCCTGGGCAAGAATAAAGGTTTATCACAGAATTCTAATCATTGCAATAGAATTGAAATTTCTTACCCATTTAGAAACACACTAAACTACACCAGTTGCTTTGGCAAGTCAACACACAAAACCGACGTTACAGGTATTCATGCAGCCACACAAAATAGCCTCCAAAAAGAGACTAAAGCGATATTGGTAGAATACAGTAACATGCAAACCTAGAAGCAACAGCACAGTGATTTGCAGCTTCAGTTATTGGAGCTAGAAGTGCATGTGCAAGAGCCTCACTGTTGAACAGAATGAGTATCCTCAGCCCTTCGAGCTGCACTGACACACTCCAGGAAAGCTGGTAAGCACAGCAGGACCACAGCCAGCAGAACACTGGTAGAAGGTTAGCAAGAATTTCATTACAAAGGCCACACTTAACAGGCTGGCAAGTTGTTCTAGGATCTGTTTCTGGACAGGTTTCAAAGAAGTTGATTCAGAATAGCCACCGTTTATGAGAAGGTTTTGTAGACTTGTTCTGTGTGAGCACCTGAGCTGCCTCAGTTTCCCCATGGTAGAAGACTGCAGCAGCAGAAGTCCATCATGAAAACTGCAAAAGTTTTCAGCTTTTCAATACAGTTCTTGGAGCCAAACTTGAAGCATTCATTTCAAGAATTCTGTCCAAGGTAGGAAGTGCCAAACTCCAAGTGCTTCATTAAAAACTGTTCACAGATTTTTTCACATAACCTTTTAATGTGAAATATATACATGGATGATGACAGGTCTGCCATGAATTGAAAGAGAGCTGCTCCTCATTAGCTGAATCTTATCACTCTCAGTCCTCCGTCCCATGTTAGAAAGCACATGTGCCAGTAACCAGGAGAGAGCTTGAGACTCCTGCAGGTGAAAACTGCCCCATGCACTGGCCCCGTGCACTCCCTGTTACTCTAACTGGGCCTCCAGGGAAGACACAAGTTCTACTGGATCCCATTCCAAAATGCCATATAAGTGCTGACTTGGTAGTACCTTCAAATTCTGTTTCCCTTGTTAAATTAATCTGATTTTTTCATGTTTCAGTTTGCAGATATTTGGATTTGCAAGGCTTCTGCTTATCATACTGAGTAGCATCTTTCTGCCATGCAAGATCTGCATGATATTTTTTCTCCACAAAATTCAAACTTTAATGGCCTTTACAAACAATTTGGATAAAAGGTTGAGTCAGAATTTTCAGCACTCTAGATAGCAACAGAGTTATGACTCACAGTTAGGTCTTACGATTGAAGGGCTTTTCAGCTTATGGTACAAGAAAATATTGCTCCCAGGCCATTCCGTACTTTATTGCAACTAAGGCAGAGGTACGGTAGTTTTCTGGTAGCAACAGATAGTCTCTTGCTTGTGTGTTTTGTGCTAAAAAGATATTTTTCCTGCCTGTGTTTTATACTGCACTTCCTTCAAATGTTCTCATTTTGTATCCCCTGGCATTCAAAACTTTCAGTGGGGTTATTGTTTCTTCTTGACTCTCCATCCTGAAATGTTATTTATTTAATAGTTTGATTCTGTACATCCTCAGTTCCCAGTGATCAAAGTTTCAAGAATTTAGGTCCAATCTGCATTGGACTTTTAAACTGTGACAGGCTTTGGGATCCTCCAGAATCAGAGCAGATAGACCATAGCTGATACCAGCTCCTGAGTGTCCTTTCCTTATGCAAAACCACAAAACTTTTCCTTCCTGCTTTTTCTTCGAACTGTTAAAATGACCTTGTTCCTGAACATCAGTATTTGGCAGATAGGAGGTCAAATAATTTTTTCAGAGCTTTATTTCACTCCTGAAAGGATGTGACAAGTAACTAGTCATACATTGGTCCCGTATTCCCTTGGATATCCAGAAAATCTCTCTGAGGGTTCCCAAGGTTAGAAACACAGCCAACAACAGCATACTATACATCTTGTTGCAAAGTTCCTAAGCTACACATCTTACTTTAAAATTATATTCAAATTTTCAAATCCTAGGATTGTGGCTTCTCTGGAGACAGTTTGAGGGTGTCATGCTTTGATCCCTCATTCAGTTCAGAGGAAAAGAAACAAAAGGCAAGGAAAGGATTTTGTTAAATGGCCAAGTCCCCCTTATTTCCATCATATTGCAGTCAACTGCGTCCCATTTCAAAGTGAAAGAAGATACTGCTGTAAAGTGCACAGACTCAAACCCTGATTCAATATTGGAACAAGCTAATGTCCTTATCATGGGAAATATATAAATACAAAGCTTAAAATAGCTTATACAGTAAACTGTAATGTGAAATGTGTTCAGATATGAATTAAAAAAGATGTTTTGAAAATATAAATGAGGAGAAACATACAGATACTGCGTATTCCAAAACTTCTAAATTTTGGTCATTGAATGATTTTTTATCATCGATCCCATATCCAGCAAAATTAGATTTACTGTCCTTGCTTCTTATGAAATTACACAGAGGCTGCTGCTTTATTCCTCTCCAGGACAGTAAAAAGCAATAAAATTCTTGCAGATTTCGACAGCAGGCAATTCAATAAAAGGCTATGTATATTTTATAAGTACAATAAAGACAAGTCTATAGCTGAATCATAAATGGGTTTTTGTTTGGTTGTTTTGTTTTCTGTAAGCATCGTCGTTGGAGTCTGTTTTCAACACAGGTTGGTCTTCTCAACACACAGCCTTCCCTTTTTGGGGAGAAGCAGAATGAAATTTATATCTTTATAATGTATTATTTAAGTTTTGTTCAAGGGATTTTGCAATGTGTGTCTGTTTAAAATTTAAAGGTGTTGCGGAACTCAATACTTTCCTGTTCTTGATTAGTGCTATAAAATTTTACATATATATTTTTTTGTTACTTTGTAAAGTATACCTATCTTATCAGTGTGGCATTCCCCTTTTTGTGAGCAAACAATAAATATTTGATACATACATAATTATTTCCTAGACTTGCATCAATGCTTAGATTATGTTTATTTTTTTTTAATTCTGCAATAATATAATATGGAAATTAATGGATTGGTGTATTTCTGAACAATAGTGCTACAATGGATTTAGTGACAGTGCCTGTCTGCTGAAATAGAAAATTTTATACAAATGTAACATACAAACTTCATAACATGCAAATCAATTGCCCTGCATAATTATGGATGTGTAATTTTTTTCTACTCATTTAAAGAAAGAAATTGAAAAACTATTATTCCAGATTAAATCAAAAATATGGCCCCTATTTCCAGTTTCTAGTACAAGTTCTCCAGCACTGAAGATCAGTAAGAGGTTTATCTGAGCAGGGAGCATGGCATAAAACCCCAAGTTTCCTGGAAGAGGAAATTTTCTATACATCTACATAGAACCCACAGGTCCCAGAGGTTGCCCTTCTGAGTAGTTTGTTAGTTAAAGTTTGACTCATACATCAAGGTACTAACTATTGTCATCTTACTATATTAAATGTGGATACAAACTTTCAGAGTATCTGAACACTATGGGACAGATCTAAATACATCTTTTTCCACCATCATTGTACAGCTAAAGCCCTTATGGTGCTTACTGTAAGAATTATAAATAAAGGTGTTTTGTTTACCAACAGAAGGTGATGCAGATTATCTCTGTCTCTAAATTAAAATAAGTATACTTTGGAAAAACACCTACATCTGCCCATCAAATGCCAGGGAAGAATTCCCTTTCAGTTGACTTATTAGAACATTATATTTCTCATTAAAACAGAATAAGTGTGAAACCCACAACCTTAAAAATAAATTATTTAAGTTCATCACAGCAGGGAGTAAAGAGGAAAAAATCACACTACTATAAAAGAAGCATTCAAGGCAGAAAAATTATGGTTTCTAGGCTTAGAATGATCAAGATGTGAGTGGGGAAAAAAAAAGAATGAGGGATATGGACTCATCTCAGATTTCTGTTTCCAAATTGTTGGTTATTTGAAACCAACTCCTAGATACTATCCCTATCAGACCTAGTATTCAGAGCTTGGCATGTAAGTGCTAAACCCTTCCTAAAATAATTGCAGTCCTCTGTTTCTGCCAAAATCTAATGACAACTTTTTTCTTTGGCACTGTCATTTTGCTGTTCCAAGACACTGAATCTGGTGACTGTATATTTCTTTATGTTTGTAACTTTGGTGACTATGTGTTAGGGGGTTTTATACCAGAATGCTTATGCCTAATTGCTTTTCCCCTTTCCAAATCATTTTTACCTATTCAAAGCAGATATACCACTGAAAAAAACCTGAGTCACACTGGGTCCATAGATGTACTGGCACTTCCACCCAGCGTGCAGGACAGCAGTGATTCAGGCCCAGACTCAGGAGTGTGGGCCTGGACAAAATGTCTCACCAGCTTGCCTGAAGAAGCAAATAAAACTGAGCCATCAAACTTACACCTTGATAATTAGTCATTTTACAAATGAATTTTTAATTTTAATAAAATTTTTAAAGCATAACAACTGATAAATGGCATTTCAGCCCACAGCTGATGCACTGGCAAAAAAAAACCTAGGACCTAGTAAAAGAATAGAGAGCACTTTGAAATTTCTGTCTTAAACATAGCACTGGGCACTAGAATGAATCACACACCATCTCCCCAGGGCAGGGGGCCTGGGGCTTTGGTTTTCTCCCAAGGTTGGTTCTTCTGCTCTCCTCGAAGAGAGGACAGACAGACTGCCAGTGCAGGGACTGGACCACAATAGCATAGGCTACAGCTGTACACCACATGCCACTGAGTACCATTGCAGACTGTTTTATACAAGTTACAAAAGTCTTGCAGACATAAGAGCTTCTGTCTTTTCAACTGTGCTAGTCGAACTAGTTGAACTCACCTTCCTCAAAGATTTTCCCAATAGAGATGTTATGGTATACCAAACACAGAGTGCAGCTGCTTGAGAGAGAGCTGTTTCTATTCCCATTTCAGGTAAAATTTCCTCCAAAGAGGGAAATGACTTTTACTAGAAGACTGGTATAGAGCTGGACTCAAAGCTCTCAGCCCATCCCTGTGGCCAAGCAGTGGAATGAAGGAGCCTCCTGCACCACCTGGGGAGATGGGCATCCAGCTTCCCAAAGCCCCCTACCCAGCCCCTGAAACACTGGTACCCAAGTCAAAGCTTTTGTATGGTGTGCAAAAGGTGTAATAAAACATTTCCTGAGCTATAGTGTTTTCAGCAGAGGATTTTCAGGCCATGGAAATGCCCAATATAATGCTCAAATTCCTACGTTTTGGAACATGCCCAGTCAGTGGGCATCTAGCAGAGGCATCATCTGAGCTGGGGGGGGTTGTGTAGATTTGCACCAGTTTACTCATTTTCACTGGACCAGCTCTTACAATGATTGGTTCAAATTCATTCAGGGTTTTTAGAATCTCTTACAAGCGCACATTTCCAATACTCTAACATGGATATGGAAACAAGTTGATACTGGCAACGTTACAGTGAATGTCTCCTCCTCACTGAATGTATCTTGGTTGCCTGTACAGTACTCCACAGCATTAAACAACTTGTATTAAGTGGATCTTAAGAAGCCAGACACAAGAGGAGCAGTTACAATAGGAAAAGCCAATAAAACCATGTCCTAACAAGAAAATGAAGGGAAAATGGGGAAAAAAAAGAAAATAAAAATTACTCTTCTATTAGTGACCACCAGACCATTAGGAAATACTGTATATAAGTGATGAAATTATATTCTTTGGGGCACTGATGAAAATGTGGGAACATGGATCCAGTTTGCCAGCTCAATACACCTGCCCTGATACAAATGAAACCTTCCATGCCTCTAACGAAGTGCAACAGTACATGCCCTTCCTCTATTCATTTTGTAATTTTATGTGAATTGCTTGTCTCATCTTGAAAAGAAATGGATACTATGAGATGAAGAACTGTCTGTAATGACTGACACCTTGCACCAAAGGACACAGATTCACAGAAGCACATTATTTTTCCCTGCATGGAGTTCAGTCATAGGTCTAAATTCCACTGGCGAAAGATGGAGACAATAGTGATTTTTAGCACCAGTATTCTCTTTCAGCAGTGAAAAATATATTGGTGCCAATATGTGCAAGACCATGAAGACCTAACTCATAACTCACAGATATTACAACTTAGTCCAACAATCTATGCCAAGCAATGAAACTGAGGGTTTTAAACCAGACTTCCCTTCTGGGAAAATTAGTTGGAGGTAAGGGTATCTATTTTTTTTATTATTATTATTAGTTTTAAGGAACACTTATAAAGGATTTGATTCTACAACGAGAGAATTTAATGAGTATTTCCTTTAAAGAGCTAAGCAGTTGGCAGTGCTATTACACAAAAGAAGTATGCAAAGTATTTGGCTTTGGAGATCACCAGCACCACACTTCAAAATAATTTCTTTTGTATAGATATGGTGTTTCTATTTCCCAGTGGTAAAAGGAAATGCTTTACATTATTTTTTGGATGGTTTAAAAGTAGGCAAAAGCAAACATTTCCAAGTGTTCAATTCAATGTCAAGAGCAGCCAGATGGTGTCACATGGGAATAAAATAAGGGTCCCCTCAGCAGCACAAGCTTCTGGGGTGGTGCAGCCAAAGCTCTGGGAATGACACCATCTGTGGTTTCCTGCTGACCTCAGTGGACCCTAGAGACATATGTGACCATCAGAACTCAGCACATGAGCAGCAACCAGGCAACATCCCCAAAGGCTGCTAACAGCAGGAATAGCCAATGGGCAAACATTCTTTTAAATTAAGTTCATTATTCTTAAAAAAACACGAAGAGAGATAAGCTTATGAACCACCTGCAGACTCCATGCAATTGGTATCCAAGGAATAATCAGTCTGTAAACTGGGCCAGTTATTTTATCTCTGCAGAAGATCCTCTGTGAGAGAAAAAGGCCAGCAGAGTTGCCAACCAGCTTTTCAGTCAGCATTCTGCTCCCTGCCTTTTCAGTAATGCCTTTTCATTTAGAAAGCATCAGAGAAACAAAAGCAGCTACCAAAAATATCCGCAACAAAATCGGCCTGGATGGAAATCTGACATTGTTTTCAAATATCCACCGTCTGGGAAGTCAGCGCAGCATCAGTGGCGCTCCCACCCGGGCAGCGAGAGGAGCCAGGCCAGACACCTGCTCTCAAACAAGCCGGCGCCAGTGCCCTGCTATGAGTGAACCTTGTCAGCTGGACCTCTTAACCAAATGTCTCATTAACTGAAGCTGCATATTTGTGTAATGCTTTACAATTCTACCGTTCCCATTTTAACGCCGGTGGCAGCAGCCTTCAGGCCGCGCTGGCGCTGCAGCTAAGCTCGGACATACCAGTAATGCAGAGCAACGTTCTGGCGTTTGGTTTGGTATCCACAAGGGGTTTATACTTTTGTCACGTCTGCAGACTCCAGAATGACGCTTCACTCTGTGCAGGTGCCTGGAAACACCAGTAAGTGACACAAATGGCGACGTAGCTGCCGGTTCTCGTGAGGCCTGCCCGCGGGACCAGCCAGCTCGAGCGGGACTCCTCACGAGCGCTACCGCCCGGCCTGGGCGGAGAACGGGGGCCCGGCCTGGAGCGCCACCTGCTGGACCAGACGGGGCTGGCAGCCGCTTCCGCCTCGCTGCCCCGGCCCCGCCCCGCTGCCCCGGCCCCGCTCGCAGTCTGCGGTGGGGGCAGCGTAGTAAATGCGAGTTATCGTTTATTTCTAGGTTCTAGGACTATCCGGGTTCTCCTGGACTTCTCGGCAGCACGCACAGCCCAGACACCAGCCTCCTTCTCTCTTGCCAGGGCTGTTTGGAGCAAACCCTGGTTTCGCGTGACCGCCACCGTGTCGGCTAGGCCACGGTTCACCCCGAGCTTCAGGCGCCCGGGGTCGCAGGGCTCCCGCCAGCCCTGCGGTGGTGCGGACAGCGGCCTCCCTAGAAAACCAGAGCCGCGCCAGGAGCGCGCCGCGGGGACTCTCGCAGCAGACGGGCCGTTCATCAGGCGCGGCAGCTGCTCCGCTGCCCGCCCGAGAGCCAGGCTTCAGAAGGCGCCACTGCACGGACGCGGGAGAAAAGCGCCGACCCTCGCGGCCTCCCGTGCTCTCGGTGAGCGCGGTCGGCAGCGAGGAGGGGCGGCAGGGCCCCGCCAGCCCCGGCCCGGCAGCGGGAGCCCCAGCCGGCGCCGCTCCCAGAGGCTGGGCCAGCAGGGGGTGCCGCTGCGCTGCAGCTGCGGGGCGGCCCCCGGGGGCGGATCTGCCCCTCGCGACCTCACCCTCTCGCGGCACCTCCGGGCAGGAAGCAGAGGGGCTGACCCGGGCTGTCATGTGACCGGGATGCGGAAGCTCTCCAACAGGAAGGGGGGGCTGCTTCCGGCGTCGGCCGGACTGGGGCGCGGAGGTGGTGCCGGCCGTACGGAGCGCTGAGGACGGGCTCGCATCCCGCTATGCGAGAGACTCTGGGGCCCGAAGGTGAGACGATGTCCGCTCGTGGCCCGGGTGTAGCCACGCTGCCGCCGGGCCTGGTTCCGTGGGGGAGCTCTGGCACGGGGCGGTGAGTGAGGCCTTCTCTCTCCCTGCCGCGGCTGAGGGCTTCTGGGCCACTTGCCGGCTGGGGCGGCTTTCCCCAACGTGCCGAGGAGCAGCGGGAGGCGGTTGCTGGGCCAGCTCAGTTCCAGACAGGGCAGATTGGTGGGTCCGACCCCTGCTCGGCCCCGGGTGTGGGTGCCGAGGCCTGGCCGGGCCTGCGACCGCGATCTGTAACGTTTTCCGGGTAGGGCCCCACCGGCGCGTCCGCGGCAGCCGGTGCTGGAGCGTTTTGAGGTGCTGTCATGGCAGATATAAGAGATCCATTTCTTCAGAAGCTCTACATACAGAGAACTGAAGTAACTACTTACTAGCAGTTCTTAAAGTAATTTTATTTTTAAGTAACTACTATGTGCCTTGTATGTTTCACTCAATGTTGTAACATGGAGACTATAATTTTTTTAAAAATTGAATAGTCTTTGTTCCTATAAGTTGGGATAAAGAAAGTGCAGAAACAGAACAGGTTGTAAGAGGAAGAAGTGAAAGCTCTTTGGAAAAACAATGTTAGAAAATATTTTACTTATGTTTTGATGGCTTTGGTTTTCATGAAAACTTAAAATATATAAAGGTCTACTACCACCTGGAACTGCTTCTGTGGTGGCATGATGAGTCCTTGCTGAACGATGGTAGTTTAGACTAGCAGTAATTATATAAGGTCTACAGACACATCTTTTTAAATTTCAGTTGAATGTATCCTGAAGGCTTACCTTTTTGTAGCAAGTATTGAAAAATAGAGCCTTAAATTTGAGAATGTATTCTGAAAGAAGGTAAAGAACTCTCTGAAAAAAAACCCCAAACCTGATTTTTTTTTTTTAAGTAGATATTTTATAATCTACACTAGGTGTAATATAGCTCTTTAAAAGACTTAACTAATGTTGTCAAGTTGTTTTAAGCAAAGTGGCAAGAAAAATTAACAGTTGAACTGTCAGGCATAGTGTTCTGTTACTCTCTAGAAAAACATCAGTAGCTGATTTGGTCTCCTGAAGTAGATGGGTTGTGTGAGTACACAGTAGGACTGGCGCTTTGAGGGAAAAAAACCTGAGGAGTGCTGAACACAGTAAATTTAAAGGTGATCTTCTGCTACTGTATAGGTGACTACTTGAAGATCAGCTGAACTGCAAGCTTTTCAGAGTTTCTTTTTCCAAGGAAGTAATTTTAAAATCTACAGTTTCTAATGCTCCATTGGATTTGCTGAATTAAGAACCATTCAGATTGCTGAACAGGTTCTGTTGACAATCATATAGATTGTCCATGAACTATTTAAAAGTGGTTATGTGACAGCTAGGTTATAAATGTAGTAGTATTAATCCAAATTCCACATTTACCCTTGAGGTGTGACAGTTTTTGGTAATTCACTTCTTGTGAGTCTATTCATGTCCCTAGGATTTTTATTTTGCTTGAATGATGGGGAGATGTTGCTATTTTCTGGTTCTCACCTTTGTGTGAAATTTCCATATACTTCTGGGAATATGTCTCAAGAAGCTTGTTCAAGGATATGCATAATCATGTTTAGCTTGTTAGATAATTAAGGCAAGCTTTGAGGGCTGAAGGTGAGGACTCTGAGGAGTAATGTTTTGTGATGTAAAGGGCTTTCCTCCTTTATAACACTGTTAGAGCGCTTGAAAGTAGTGTTGTGCTAGATTTGCAAGTTTTATGCTGTTTCCTCAGTTGATGGATCTTGGTTGCTGTCTGAGGAGAGTGTACCTGCTCACCCCATGATTTATGTGAGGCAGTATTTATAGGAAAAGTGCCTTATGCCACCAAGTGTTTTAAAAAAAAAATTACAGTTATGACTGCTTGTCATCTTAAATCTGAAGATCTCAGTAGTTGGTAAACACCTCCTAAGTTAAACAATTATTTCAACCAGTAAAAAAAGTAACAAATTTTAAAAATGTAGAAGTGAATGTGACTGTAGAGAGCAAGTTATGGGGCTCAACTACAGCATTTTTAGTCAATTGACTGTTCCCCAATGGGAGCTTTATTCAGTCCTTTCGGTTCTTCCTGTTACCAACCCAGCATTGGAAATTAGTGTAAGATTTGACAAAAGAAGGAAACTGTGGTCAAAAAAGGTACTTTATTTTCTTTTTTTTACTATGTTGCCATGATTATTTATGGTTACATAAAGGGTTTCATAAGTAACAGGTTATTCTTCCTAGTCTGTTTTCTTCAGAGACCTTCAGATTAATACCACGCTTCTAGTGAAAAATTAAAAGGATAAAAAAAAAAAAGCATAATATTCGCAGTTCTGCAAAAGATTCCAGTTTCAGTGTTTACAAGGAGTTTGGGCCTGTATTTATTGAAAAGTCTTAATGGCTTGCTGGCTCCCATGCAGTCTTTCCTGTGGAAAACCTGTTCACGTTTATGTAAGATAACAGTGATTAGTCGGTGTTCACCTGTGCTCTATATGTTTGCCATCTTCTTTTAGCTCTCTAACTTTAGAGATAGAACACTGGGTTTTTTTGGGATTAGGTGAGAGTCATCAAGAATATGAGTTGGAAAACAGATCAGAGTGATAGGGGAAGGCTTATGTAACCATGAGCTGTTAATTAAACATGAAGTGATTTACGTAATCACTCCTGTGTAGTCTGCATTTTGTAAGCGAACAGTGCTGCTTTTTCTGCACTTAGCAGTTATACGTTTTTGCCGTTGGGCCAGCATTTTAACACAGGGCACCAAGCAAACAATTTCTATTGACAGTTACATAACTGTATGGAAAGCACTGTGGTTATTGTACAGGTGCTCTGTAGTAGGGAATTCTAATCATATTTCCTCAGTTCCACGTTTCCATAGATGTACTTTCATTTCAGAGTCTTCCAACTGTTTGTAATGCAGATTCTGTATTTTTACCATATTAACAAAGTGCTTTAAGATCTGTATGTGTACGCTATCTGCTAATTTACTAAGTGTTCTCTCTCAGGTGTGTAGCCTCATCTGTTAAAGCTTTGACACTTTCCCACTTACCAGACACAGAACTTGACAGAGGAAAACTGCTTGCTACTCCATGTCGCTTCTGGAATTCCCCTGGGCCATATGCTGTTTGTAGCTCCTGCTATAGTTGAGTCCTCCTGGACAGAAGAAACACAACAAAATGTGCTAGCTTAGCAATTTGTGGCCTCAGTGAAACTTTCGGAAGAGAGAAATGAGGTGGGGTGGGAGAAATGCAAGTACAGTAGTGACATAGGTTCCAGAAAATGTTGGGTTGAGTTCCATATGATTCTGCATAAGTGTTATTTGATAAAGAAAAAAAATAAGCGTAGAAGGAAATTGAAAGATCAATACTTTACTAAGCAGAATTTCTGACTTTTTTTTTTTTTTTTTTTTTTTCCCTTGCAGCACAACACTAAATTTGTAATGAAATGGAGTCTGGGTCAAGCTCTTTTCGAGTGGAATTTCCAGATTTTTCTAGCACCATTTTGCAGAAGTTAAACCAGCAGCGCCAGCAAGGACAGTTATGTGATGTGTCCATTGTAGTTCAGGGCCATCTCTTCAGAGCCCATAAAGCTGTTCTTGCAGCTAGTTCACCTTACTTCTGTGATCAGGTTCTCCTGAAAAACAGCAGGCGAATAGTCCTGCCTGATGTGATGAATCCCAGAGTATTTGAAAACATTCTTCTGTCTACCTATACAGGTCGGCTGGTAATGCCTGCTCCAGAAATTGTTAGTTATTTGACAGCCGCAAGTTTCCTTCAGATGTGGCATGTAGTGGATAAATGCACTGAGGTGCTAGAGGGGAACCCAACAGTTCTGTGTCAGAAGTTGAATCATGGCAGTGATCATCAGTCCCCAAGCAGTAGTAGTTACAATGGCCTTGTTGAAACCTTTGAACTTGGCTCTGGAGGGCAGACAGAGTTCCACAAAGTGCAAGAACTAAGGGATGGTGAAAATGAAGAGGAGAGCTCTAAAGATGAACTATCATGTCAGCTGACAGAACATGAGTACCTTCCCAGTAATTCTTCAACAGAACATGATAGACTTAGCACTGGAATGACAAGCCAGGATGGTGAAGAAGGAACTAGTGATAGTGCAGAGTATCAGTATACCAGACCTATGTATAGCAAACCCAGCATCATGTCTCACAAACGGTGGATCCATGTGAAACCAGAAAGATTTGAACAAGACTGTGAGGGAGTTGATAATCCTTATGATGAACACCAGGTTTCTGAATCCATGAATGCCATTCAGGCAGATCATTCAATCCAGTCGTCAGGTGTTGACGACTTCCATATAGGTGACAAAAAGGTGGAAGCAGAATTTGATGAACAGGCAGATGAAAGTAATTATGATGAACAAGTTGACTTCTATGGCTCTTCTATGGAAGAATTTTCTGGTGAAAGGGCAGATGGAAATTTAAGCGCTCACAGACAGGATCTTATGATAGCAGCAGGCTATGGTGAAGGTGTTGAAATGGCTACGGGAATTAAAGAAGAAACATCCCTCACTGGATTCTCACACGCTGATAAGCTGTATCCTTGTCAGTGTGGAAAAAGCTTTACACACAAAAGTCAGAGAGATCGTCATATGAGTATGCACCTTGGTCTTCGACCTTATGGCTGTGGTGTCTGTGGTAAGAAATTCAAAATGAAACACCATCTTGTAGGCCATATGAAAATTCATACAGGCATAAAACCGTACGAGTGTAACATCTGTGGGAAAAGGTTTATGTGGCGGGACAGTTTTCATCGGCATGTGACCTCTTGTACCAAGTCCTATCAAGCTGCTAAAGCTGAGCAGAGTACTACTGAGATGAATTAAGACGTTAATGCTTACATTTGTTTAGTAGAGTAAGCAAAATAAACTAATCATGCAAATAATGTCTGGTACTTGCTATTGTAAATTCTAAAAAAAAAGAAGTTTTAATGATTATGCTGATATAAGCAGACCAAACTTTTATATTATTTTCCACAGTATTACTCCAGGTGTTCAACGTGTAAAGTGCAAATGGTTAATTGAAAGGTGCTTGCAAAATGAGGTCTGTAAAGTCTTTGTGACATTGATTGTAATCACAGCAGTATTTAGAAGCCCTGGTGTAAGTCTTACAAATTTACAGTAAAACCCAACTCTAAAATGATGCAAATCCTGCAAATATTTAGATGAAGAAGCAATTCAAGTAGCCCTACTTAATGAAAAAGAGAACTAGGATGACCAAACAAGGTTATATCATTTGCATTTTAATGGAAAAAAAAAAAATAGGATCCCACCTTAAACTGGAGACTGACAACATACATCATTAAATAGCCCTTGTAGTATTGCTTAATGAAAGCCTGTGTTAAAGATGATTTGACTTTCCTTCATCTGTCTTCCATTTTTTTTATCCATCTTTAGTTAAACAAATGTCTAATTTTGTGCTGATTTCTATTTAGAATCTTTAAAGCACTTAAATGTAATTAAGCACTATATAAACTATAATCTGTCTTTGCTCCTTCAGGGTCTAATGCTATATGACTCTTGGCTTGACTTGATTTTGATTGCTACATTGAGAGAGCTTCTAGAAGTGTGCATAATAAGTATGTCTTGTAAAAAGCAAATAAACAAAAAATTCCACACAACAACAACAACCAACCAAAAAGTAAGATTTAACATTTGGAACTTATCCAACATAATGAAACATTTAAACTAGTTTTTTGTTCGGATTTTTGTGGCTCACTACAGTAGCAAGTACCAAACTCTGTGGCTTCATGCATTACTTTTTATTGGTACAGAAACTTCTTTGAGAACTTCTTTAGGAAAACTACTTAGTCCTTGATAGGTATTTATACTTTTAATTCTTTACTCTTCGAATAGTAAGAACTATAATACAGATTCTTGGTACTGAACTACTGTGACTGGTTACATGCGATCACAAGCAGCCAGAGTTGTATACCTCTTCAAATGAAGTTGCTTGTGGGAAAAAAAAATAGAAGGTATGGTATTTGGCTCTACTAATGGTACTGTAGAACATGGTACCATGTACATGTCTGAAGTCTGTGTTTTTGCTGGGAACGTGGTACTTCTTCCTTAGGATGAGAATCTATGTGCTGGGCTCTCATTCTCGGAGATAGATGGAGGAGTGTTTGTAGCTCTGAGAGATGCTGCCAGCTCTGCAGGTAGAGCAAATGCATCAGTTGTAAAGGTGGCAACAGGATTTTGGGGTTGAAAGTTGAAAACTTAATGCAGTCTTATGCAAAGGCAATTGACCCTTCTTTGCAGCTTACTGAAACATATAAAAAGCAAAGAGCCTTTAGAGCATACATAGACTATGATAGAAAGAGGTGATATCCAAGTACAGTGCTGGTAACATGGGGGAGGGGTGGAAGTTAACCAGTGTCAAAAGCCTAAGCTTGTCTGGCCCCAATTTATGTATTAGATGCTGCAATGTGCACGATAATGTACTTAAACATGACTCTGTATGGTGAAGCAAAACCACACAAAGATAATTACTATTTAGATGCTTTTTTTTAACTTCTAGCTACAAATTGTCATAAGATACAACCAGACTGTATTCTGAATATGAATGTGTGGCACAAACAAGGGTTTGCTACTCAGTGAGCTGTAATTACTGTAACTTCTGTTTTGGCATTATACTTCCAAACTTTAAGTTTTTTTAAGAGGCTCTTAATTCTTAATCTTCTAATACTTCAGGTATTTTTCTTATGGAAATTTGTTAAAACAGATATTCCCAAATATGATGAACCCGTTGCTGGCAATGGGCATGAATGGTCAGCACCACAGAGTTCCTATACTTAGCACTTAATTGAACTCTACACTATACCATGGTGGCCATATATAACCCTTGTAATCAAGGTAACTTAACAGGGATTTGCTTACTAACACTGTAACCTGCTTATTGTATAGAAGCACTTTGTATTAAAAACAAACAAACAAAAAACAATCAAAAAAACCAAAACAAAACCACAAAAAACCCCACCACAAACAAAATAAACACAAAACAAACCGTAAAAATTTATAGGTATGTTTTTTAAACTTAGAAATTATATTCCCTTTATGGTTTGTTTCCACACTAACACTGTCTTTTTAATATGAAAAAAATATATATAATGCTTGCCTGTTTACACAAGTGTAGAGGAAACGGTTCTTGCACTCAGTGGCCCTATTTTTCCATTCTCCAAGGCCTTACTACATACAGGGTGTCATTTCTGCAAGTACCGTCATCACATTTGAGGAAAGGTAGTCTCGTACTCATTTCAAGAATGATCTTGTGTATTACATTAGTTCTCAACCCCTTTCACATTGTCACTTCAGTGTTTAAAAAGATTAAGGGTGCCTCTTCCCATTTAACCATAAAAAAGTTGGTCAGAAACACCAGACTGAAAAACATGGTCAAGCAAAAAATTGTTAAACCCAGACCATCCTACAGAGCTGCCAGCAAAACTGTTTGTTTTACCAGCTTGGAATGACTTTTATAGGGGACATTTCAAAGTTAAACATTACTCCGATTTGCAGTTAGATTACTTTGAAATAAAGCTTTAAAATAAAATGTACTGTGAGAGACACTTTAAAGGTTTTATAACAGGTCCAGTAGATGATATTATAGAACCCTGTCCTTTTTTAATGACTTAGCATGAATAGTAACTTTTTAATATTTGCCTATTACTGTTTTACCCCATATTATGACATTGTCTTGAATGTCTGACATTCTTCTACTGATTTTGTAGCACTTGGCTTTCTGATGTTAATTTACATGACACCAATCAATTGCAAGAAAATACTGGTATTGTTGTCATGAGATCTAGTTCAGAGGATTGATGATTTAAGGGAAGCTTGAGATACATGTCTATAATCCTCATTTTTTGCTTATCACAGATATAACAATTGACTTGTGGTTGTTTTCCTTTGACAAACTTCTAATCACTGATTCAGGTATTGGGGAGAAAAAGATTAAAAAAAAACATGTTAAAAAACCAAATTTAAACACTTAAGGAAACATCTTTCTTCCCCCATCCTCAGGCTCAACTTAAATTTAACACCTCCCTGCCTTAGTAGTCTTTCACTTAGAGTTGCACTCAGCCTGTGCCAGTTCTTTAAGTGGGGTGATGGACCACACAGGAGTTGGGCTCATGTGCATACTGACTTGTCTGATGCTCTTTATCTCTTAGTGGGTGTCCTCTGCTGCTCTGGGCTGGCTAGTGTCACTGTTCGCAGTGGTACCAGGCCATAGTCCCTTCAGGGATGCACACATTCCAGTTTGAGTCTCCTATGGGCTTCAGTTACTTCAGAGGTGTACCTGCTCTGGTAAGGCTTAGCTATAGGCCAAAGTTCCCTCAGAAGTGAATCTCCTCAGGCATTGTGTGTGTCCTTCTGTGAGTGTGTCTATATGTGTCCTCAGCGTCTTTTCCATGGGTTTATCCAAGAGCAGCTCTTCAGTGTTTCCAAGTGTGTTTCCCCAAGAGTTTCTTCTCCTTATGTGTCTCCCTGCCTCTCTTGCTAGCAGCTGCCACTCTTTCTTAAATATGTTTCAGCAGAGGCACTGTGCACACCTCTGAAGTTTTAGCATGCAGTGGATTTTTTGCGTACATTTCGTTGTGGACTCTCACCTGTTTCAACCAGCACTGGGCAGTTAACCTCTTGCCACATCTCACCTGTGCACCCCCTGTTACTGAAACCCTACAACTTATGGCCGGTTCAATTGTACAGAGTGAGCCAAGATACGCAGCTGCAGCTGCTGTCATGCTCTTAATCATTGCTAATGGAGTGGTCTTGTTCAGAATACAAGAAATTATTTCTTCTTTGTAGGGAAGAGGAAAGCAATCTATGTTTATAAAATAATGAATTCATATGTATATGATGAATTCCATTAATCTTCCCTTAAGCTTCATCACTTTTAATGATAGGGCTTAGAAACATTTGTGCATTTTCGTATTGCTCACAGTTGGCTGTGGTAAAGTGCATGTCTTCTGAAAAGCAGAATCATTGTACACACAGGAGGCTTTTGGTATTTCCTGCTGCTGTGAAGACACTCATTGTCCATTCAGTGGTAAGAACACTTAATGATGCTACAGCTAAGTTCCTTTTCATTCCATTTTGTAACTGAGATGTTAATTACCATGGAATCTTTGTAACTGCTATTCTGAAAAAAATCAACTATTAGCAGGATTAAGACCTCTGCTTAGGTGTATATTTGACCCTTTAGAGGGAGGAGGTTCCTATTTCACACACCACTGTTGAAGGTTTTGTTGGTTCATTTTTAAACCTTGTTTGTTTTATGGGTGAGCAGGTAGTCTCTAGAAAGTACTGTCAGTACAATTTTTGGTCTTAGCTTTTTTCCATCTGAGATGTTTCTGGGGTTGAGAAACTTTGTCCTTTATCAAAAGCAAGGTGGATGATCAAAGGCTGATGTATTTGGCTTCCCATTAGAAAAAGAATACTTGATGTTCCTGTATCATTGAGCCTGAAAGAATGGAGGCACGTCAGGTCTTGTAATCTCAATACTTCGAAATTGGTGCCAGAAAGGTGACCTGTCTCTGAATTATGAGAGCCTACAGCAGTATATTGAGTATTTTGCTCTTAACAGAATTAGAACCTTTCCCAAGACAACGAAGGAAAGTTGGAATTTTGTCCTTTAAATGCTCCATTGGATAGCTAGGCTTCTTTAGTTATATGGTGTAAACTGTCAGTGCCCTAGGGAAGATGCTGGAAAACAAAATGTTATATTTTTAATGTGATTAAATTGTAAGTTCCAATTTTTGCTTGAAGCCTGTGTCTGTCAATTGCTGCTCCTTTTTTTTATTATTCATGGGATTCCATATTTCTTCCAGAAATGTAACTGTTTATGCAAGTCAAGTGAATCTTCCTTAACGAGCTATAAGTTTTTATTCTAAACAAGTCATTTATAATAGTAAATTTGCATATCTTGATATTTTGTGAGATGTTACGCCTGTATTGCAGAGGTTGAATAGTTTTGTCTATAAATAGTGCTGTCCTAATTGTACAGCATGGTTTTAATTTAATGTTACTGTTCAATATTTCTTCTTATAGAAGAGTCCCATGCCCTTTTTTTGTATAACATGTTTTAATAAATGTTATCTGTCAACTTTGTAAATGTTTTCTTAAGATTGAATGAAAGGAATGCATGTCTAGTACTGGTATTTAATATTTCACTTTTGCCAAAACGTAAGTGCTCTAACAAAAGTACAAATCCAAAAGTTGTTGATATATAACTTTATTAAATATATAAGGAAAAAGTGTATCTAGTAATGTGTCTTCCTGAAATATTTGGAACATGCCAGCCTAGCCTAAAAAAACACTCAACTAGAAACTGATTTTTATAAGACAGTAAGTTGATGAATTTGTGGAATCGGGCCCGTTTCTTTGGTGCTTAGGTAATTAGTTCCTATGTTAGGCCAAATTTATCCAACAGGCTTTCTTCTACCTGTTTTTTGCAGAATGGTGATCTTTAAAGTTACAATATAGAAGGTACAGGCTGATAGAAAAATTCCAGAACACTGCCTTCATAGTAGCTGCAAATTCATGTCCAAAAAGCCTACTGGTAAATTTGAAGTAGGTACAGATAACATGTAGGTTTTCTTGACTAAGTATGAAAGAAATTTAATACTGTGAAAAAGTATTAAAGATTAAGTTTTTGTTATCTTCCTGTGAGGAGGACTCCTCTCCCTGACTAAATTTAGTTACTCTTAGTGAACAGCTTACAGTTTGTCCAGTCTCCATCTATTGAGTCCTCATGGAACTGTCACAGCTGATGCTTCTTACTCAACAGCTTAATGCTTGCTAAACAAAAAATGAGCTCACTCTCATTTAAACCATATTCAGCTAATTCCTGGAGAAATCAGTATTTGTGTGCCAGACTCCTCAGTCTTCAGCAACTTTAAATGGAATATGGTGTAAGCAGATTAATTTCCTGTTGCTGTTGGTTACACTTACTGAACGCATATAAGAACAAGCCGAGTGTATTCTGTCCGGAATTAGTAATTTGATTTTCTTTGATATGAGTGAACAAATACCATTTGTGTGTCTGTTATTTAACTTTGTTATTTGTGCCCTGGTCAGGATGCTCCTTCATGCTGGTACTTTATCTGATTACCATTCAAATCGATTCAATTAATTCAATTAATTTTTGAAGACTGTCTTTCATATGTTTTTCAGGGAAAGACAAAATGTGATGTCCAAAATTAGACCACGTGGATATCCCAGCAGTACCTACTGGCGCCAGTCACTCTTGATTTTTATCACGCAGTGTATGAACTGTCTGGTAAAACAATTAATGGGTACCCTACATAACCTACAAGCATATGCAGGATAAGCTAAAAAAATATGTGCGTGCTTGCTGAAACAGCCTGTGTAAGTTGTACGTGGATGAACTTCTTAATTCCTCACACAGCTCAGTAAAGGTGGGAGTTCACAGCTGGGGGTGAGCCCGGTCCCGAAAGCTTCCGCACTGTATCTCTGTCTACCCAGGTGGGTGTGACATCCCAAGTGCGCCTGGGACAAGAAAAGAATTGGTCTCTCCAAACGCAGAGGATCGTGCCATTCAAGAAACGAATCCTTCCACTGTAATGCAAAGCTGTTCGTAGTAGCCTATTACACTTGTTTTCGTTTTGTTTTTTTAATTCCCCACTACCGGGCTGTGTTTGAATTCACGTCGTGTTACGAAGCTGAACAGCGTCACAATTCTGGGAAGGGCTTTGCCTGTGCACGCAGCAACCTCAGTTAAAGCTTAAGCTCTCCCGTGCCTTGCGGGCAGCCGTGCGGCCTGGCGCCGCTCCCGGGACGCCGCTCCTGAGCGGGGCGGCGGCCCCGCCCGCTCCCGTGCACGTCACCAGGAAGCGGAAGCGCTGCCGGGGAATCGGTTCCGGGTGCGAGCAGCTGTGGGAGCGGGCGGGAAGCGGCTGTGGGAGCGGGCAGGGGCCGGGCCGGGCCGGGGACCCGCCATGTGAGACACCCTGACAGCTCCAGGTGAGCAGCGGGCGGGCTGGCGCGCTGCAGCGGGCGCCTGCCCCAGGGCCACCGCGGCGCTCCCGGGAGGGAGGGAGGCCGTTCTCTGGCGGGGGGGGTCCCCGTGCCCTGACAGGCCCAGCAGGGGCGGCGGCCGCGGGACAGGCGGCCCGGACGCCGTGCAGGGCTTGGTGGCGGTGCCGCGGCAGCGGGCGGGGACTCGGCTTTGCGGCTGTCCGGCCGCCGCGGGGACGAGTCGCGACGCGGGCCGCCTGGAAGAGGCGACAGCGACTCTGCCGCCGCGACTGCTCCCGGCTCCGCCAGGGCTGCTCTGCCCCGGCCTCGTCTCGCCCGAAGCTGTCGTCGCGTAACCCGAGTCCGAGCCTCTGGTGTCATTTTGGCTCGCTGGCAGGGAGGGCGAACGCGCGTGTCATGGTCTTCTGTTAACCCAAACGAAGCGTGAAATCCCTGGCCCCGTGGGCTCGGCCGGCGGAGGCGGGCGGGGACCCGCACCGCTGGTAGTTCCTGCCAGAAGTTGGTGGAGGCTTCAGCTGCAGCCGCTCCGTTAGAGGGGGTGGGTGTTCTAGAGAAGCCCCAACCTCTGTAATTGCGAATGCCCCTGAAGATCTCTGCAGGTGTGCATAGCGTACAGAACTGGATTTATTCTGAAATAAACCAGAGCTGAGTGAATTTGGAATAAGCCTGAACGGTCTCATAAACATTGATACGGGAGAGCCTGGCTGCCAAAAAAAAAAAAGGTGGCATAGAATTAGCTAAGCTGCAGTTGTTACATGTTACAGAATTCTCAACATCTGGAATCGGGATGTGCCTGTTCAATGAGAGCTACACAACATTCAGTCTATCAGAAGTAACAGACTGGGAAAATATTATGAAATTGTGTATTTCAGGCTGCTTTAAATATACTGCAAAAAAATGATGATGATGTATCAAGAATATAGCTACTTCATTCTTTAAAAGAAACAATGGAGCCAAAAAGCTATGATTTGATGAAGAGTGACCAAGGTTTAAAAAAAAAATAAAAATAGATGGATTAAAATGCATAATACTCACCAAG
Organism: Actenoides lindsayi; assembly: GCA_025331215.1. Lineage (NCBI taxonomy): Eukaryota > Metazoa > Chordata > Aves > Coraciiformes > Alcedinidae > Actenoides > Actenoides lindsayi. The sequence continues at coordinate 38,242 of WTSP01017213.1, read as the reverse complement.
TATTACCTTGGTGGCAAATCATTTATTATTTTAATAGAGAAGATACAAAAGCCCTTTCCACCTCTTCTACTTCCCTTCTTCTTAAAGTTCAGGGTATATATATATTGCAAGTCTCATGCTCTCATTTGGGTTTTTTTTTTTTTTTGTACTGATAGTGCCTTCTGAAAGCATTCATCTCAAAGTTGTCAGGTATTCAGAAAATGTGAACAGTAACTATTTAGGACTACATAATGGGTATATTATGAAATTTGTGCACAGTATGAAATTTTGTGATTGTTATTTGCAAGATCTCTCTGATTTTAAAATGTAAGTATAATAAATATGCCCCTTTGATTTGTTTCTTTGACACAATACTTTTGCTGATCTTGGCTATCTCCAGTTTGCCTTTTTTTTCTTCTGTATTCAGAAATAGATACATACCTGTAGCTGTTTTTATAGTAACTTGACCTATAGAGCCAAAATACAGAGATTAATTGTATTGAGGTTTCTAATCATTGGGTGAAACTTTGTTTATGCATCAACAGTTGTATCATTTTTACTCTTTTAATCACTTCCATACAGGCAAGCAATTGTGAGGAAGACAATTTGAGAATAAGGGATGAAGGTGGCCCTTGGACTTCAGTTTCACAACTGCTTTCATTGGATACTTGGTCAAATAAGGGGCTCCCGTTTTTTGTTTTGTTTCTTTTTTTTTTTATTCTATTAAATGTTAAGTATGCAGTACCAGTAATTTACCTGCGGCACCATGCTAAGCATTGAGAATAGGTTTGTACCTTTATCAATATTAACATGTGTCTGTATATGTACATACATATAAATCAGTGTTTAATTTTGATCTTAAAATCATCCACTTCAAGTGGTTTTCTATTTATCATGTTGTGAATGTTGGTGAGGTGAAGATAAATCCTTTTCAATTTTTGTTAGACAAAAGTCTGAAGTAGTAAACAATTTTTTTCAAAAAATTGTGGGGTTTAATGTATGACTCATCCGTGCAAACAGTAGGATTGTTCTGCAACTCTGTAGGAGCACTTGCGTGACAGACACGAGTTTTAATCTTGGTATCACTGTATAATACTTTGAGTAGAGTGTTGCCTCTGTCTGCAGAGGAGGAATAATGACAATGACTTTCACTGGAGTGTTCTGGTATCTGCTGATGAAAATGTGCAAGAACTAAGTTTTCTAGTAACTATGTTTCAGCCTGTACTAATTAACTTCAGTTTCTGAGGAAACGGGGCAGGGTTTTGAGTTGTTTTTTGTTGTGGTTTTTTTTTCAGTATCTGAGGAAAAGTATGGGCAGTGAATTTATATGTAAGCATAGGCTTGTGGCAGCTGTTTTTATTTCTACTGACAGTTTTAGTTATCAATTAGCAGTGAAGCTAACAGAACGACGTGTTGTACTGAGCTGGAAGGGGTTTTCACATCACTGTAGATGTAAAAGATGCCATCAGTAAAGTGCATTTTATCCTATTGGAGAAGCTGTAAACAAAATGAAACTTCCTGCTGCAACAGAAATATTAACAGAATTTTCAGTTGTGCTGCAGCTTCTCTTAGGGTCTATGTATCAACTCTTTGTTAAACTTCCATCTGAGTCCATGATAGTCACTTATTTATTCCGAGGTATCAAAATTCCATGTTTATATGCAGCAATCTCTCTAGCTGTAATCTGTAGTGTGTCTAATTTTAAATATATTTGAGTGAGTTTAAAAACAAAGAATACAAGACAACCTAAACAAAGATTGTTGCTTGATTTATTCTTCTATGGATAATAATGCTTCTGGAATTCAGCTCTGTAATTCTCTGGAAACCAAAAGTTTGCAAAAGAGGAGTATGAATAAGAGTGATTTAGGAAGTGATCTTGTTTGATGTGACAAATACTTAATCAGTAAGTCCATGCTTGTTTAATGTTCCATTCAAGGCAAGCTTTGAAAGAAAATGGATGAAACTATTACTGTATGTGGTCAAGCAGACACTTGCAATTTTACTACCCATCTTGAAGCCTATTGCTTTGTGTCATTAATTTCTTTGGTTTTAGTTAACAGTCGTGTGTTTGTAATTACTTTTACGAGATGACATCTAGGTGACCAAACTCACAAAGACTAAAGTTGTCAACAGTTTTTTTGCTTACTGTAGTACTATGATTTATGTGATAAATGATATGCTAAAGAGCTTTTAAATGTTAGTTCTGTGTAGTGCAGTCAAAGTTTAGAAAAATCTAGTACACAAAGACTTACGGTATATATCCCTTCCCTTAAGCTCCAAGTGTTCCCTTAGGTATCAAGTGGAAACATTCCCCCAGTCATCTTTTCTGTGGCTTAAAGGACTTGTTTTAAATTTATAAATATATGTCTTATGTATGTCTATGATTTTACTGCATAAATTATGTGCAGAAGTGTGTCATTAGGTCTATTTTCTGTCATGAAGAGGATGCCTCTGGCAGTGTTGTATAGACCACAAAATAGACTGCCTCAATGAGCTGAAAATACACAAGGCTCTATTTTTATTCTTTATTGTGTGTGATTCTGGAAAAACGTTTAGTGTGATTGATTTTTAAATCTATAAAAAACAGTAGTATCTGATTATCTCGAGTTAAATATAAAATAGTTTAGTCTCCTTCATCATCTTTAAAGGCTGGAGAATTCTTAAGAAAATGGCCGCTTAGATTTAGGAAGAACTGATACAAAAATCAATGCTAAACCTTTACATAGTACTGCTTATAATAATATAAGTGTGCTGTAGTTCCGCACAAAATTATCTGAAGTGTCAGGAAAGTAGCTTTTGGTTTTTTCCTTCTTTTTTCATTTTGTTGTTTTGAATTGTTTGCTTGTTAATGACTGTGATATCTGTTTTCTAGCTGTAGGGAAGGTTACCACACTACATCTTGACTTTTAAAAGAGAACATAATATCTTACTGTTATGAGAGGCATAAACTGTTAAAAGATTATATGAGTTTTTCCTGTTTTCAGAGATTTTTTTAAAGAGGTCTGCCTTAGAAATGCCCTTAGGCTGTGCCATATCTGCAGTTTTTCTTTGGTACAGCTAGCATTAATTATTGTGGCTGCTGTAATCTGAAGACAAGGCAGATGCAAACTGAGTGAGAGTGATGAAGGTTTTAGCGCTAAAACTTCCATGATCACAGCTGATAAGGTTACATTCCTAGGTTAAAATTGAATGATGATACATTTTTTGAAATGACATCCTAAGTTTTCACAGATAGTGTGGTAAACACTGAATCCTACAAAATGCAATGGAGGAGTGCACTGATTTATACAAATACCTGTTTCTTTTCTTGCTTTTTCTCTCTATTCTGAGTAGTATTTTGTGGAGTATTCATTCTTGGTGTTGCAGAGCGCTTTTTTTGTTTTGGTCTTAATTTTCATTATGATCTTCGTAACTTTTGTGTGTGTTCCTGTTTTAGACACATACTACAACAGTAATGATTTGTAAAGTGGTTTTTTTTCCCAAGAATCCCATCTTGCTGAGCTAACTAAAGAAAATGCAAGGGATCTTTTCTCACACCTTTACATGAGTTAAAATGGGCATAAATTGTATCATTCACCTGCCTATGAGAATGGTGAATTATGCGTCAGTGAACAGTGAATTACACATCAGTGAGTGAATGAAATTAAACAGGTGCAGACTTAGAAGCAGAAACTAATATGTCACTGGCAGACACACAGCTTCGTGTTGTAGTTATATGATGCTTCCCTGCTCTTACTGTATGATGTCAGTAAAATTAAATACCAAATGTGTTTTGTCACCATCTATTTTTGGGGTTTTAAGTGAAATAAGAGCTTTCACAGAACAGAATTTTTAAAGTAAGTTTCTTTTGAAGTCTAATGAGAAATGTTAAATGCATATCACTCTCATGCTCCCAGGTTACTTCAGTGAACACTTTTGTTTGAAGACATAGGACAGATATCTACTACTAGTAAATTCATAATATGGTCTACATTTGCTGTATGAGACTCTGATGAATAAATGTAATGCAGATGCAAAGAGAATTTTTACGATTCTTTTCAGTGTGACGGGATCATCCCCTACAGAAATAGACAGGAGGCTCAACACAGAGTCCTGCTAAGACTTAGTGAAACTAGCATCCTGTTCTGGCCCACGCTTTAAAACCAGAAAGCCTGCACACAATTTATTGGATACATAGTATCTATGAAAACCTTAAACACTTTGATCTACTTATGTAGGAGGGTCAAGAGAGAACCTATTCATAGACAGGTGCCCAGAGGTAGACTTAAATTTTACGGGACTTTAACTTAACATTACACTGTTTCTCACTCAGGCATGGAAGCTGAAGCATGACAAAATGCATTTCTTTTTCATGATGAGAGTACCTAACATTGCTGTGAGTTTTCTTAGTTCTCACTACATGCCAGTAGCTTGAATTGTATAATACAAATGAAATAGTCTTCATTTTGAACTACTCTACTGTGGTCTTGGACCTAAAGAACACAGGTTACCTGTGTATGTGCTGAAATACGGAAGGTACTAGACATGACTTCTGACTACACTTTTTTTTTTCCTTCTCCTCCGCTTATTCTTTGAAGAATTGTTATGTGAATTAAAGTAGTTACATTCTCATTGCTTTGGGAAGCAAAACTTTGTTATGACTGGTTAACTGTAAAGATAATTCATATTTTTCTTCAGGGCACACAGTGGATATGTCCAAAGATAATTTATATTTTAGAGTACCTTTCTGGCTTCAGTTTAATGCTACTCACCTCACCCCAAAAGAGAAGAGGTTAGAGAGAGATTTCAGCTTGGAAGAAGCTGTTAAAAACTTGGGGGATACTTCTTAGCCTCTTCAAACTGTAGTGATCTTCCAGGACTGTTTCAGAAATACTTCAACCATAAATCGTATTGTCTTGAAAGAGCTACTGGTTGGCTAGCATTGATGAATTATGGGAGTATTGTTAAGGTGCGGTACCTTGCTGAAGAATATTTTGGTTAATTCTACTGAAATTTGATTATGGAACTGCTAACTTGATTCTGTATGCCAATAAAATAAAACCTTCTTGTGTGTGGGAATATAATCTAAAGATTAGTTTTATTTTCTAGATAGTGACATTGAGGATTTATGTAAATAAATAAGATTGTTCTTCTTCTAACGATTATTAACCAATAAAACATTGCTAATGGTGCCTGCTTCTCTGATGTGTGCAATGCTCAGATTTTTCCCAAGGTTTGCCTTCCCAAACTGATGCAAGAAAGTTGGGAGGCCCTGGTACTAACCCCAGCAAAATTACTCAGTCCTGCCTACTTCTGAATGGGGTGTTCATTGGCAACTTCATCAGTTCCAGGACCTCTTCAACTAGAGATTTCAGAGTTTGGCTGAAAGCAAAAGAAGGGTTCCCTTCTGCTAAGTGCTGCTTTCAAAATTCTTGTTATATAATGCCGGCTTTGTACAGATGTTTTCAAGGTCACAGGAAGCCTGCATCTTCAAAGGAGGAAACTAAGGCGGAAAAGCAGTCACAATAAGTGTGTGCTGTAGCTTGTTCACTTCTTTTTTTTAAAAGCAGATGGGTATAGAAACCCATTGTCCACTGCTTTTTGGGCTGTGTTATGTGTACTTGATCTGTTTATTTCCTTTCAAAGCAATACTGGATGTTCCCTCGATCCCTACTTCTGTTTTTTACTGCTTATCTGCTATACTGACAGCCCGACTGATAAGACCTTTAACTGCATCATCATCTCCACTCACTACCAGGATTCGTGCTGTTTACTCCTAACATTTTAAGGAAAATCAGCTCCTTTGTTTCCCAAAAGAAAGAAGAAACAATGCTGAGAACAAGGATGTAGTATTGCTTATAGACATATATGCCTATGGAGATAATTGTATGTTCTAACAGAGTTGTAATGTGCGAGGATTGCAGAGGATCCGTTTCTTCCTGATGTACCTGTCCTCCTGGTTTTCATGCTGTCTCTGTTATATGTTCACAGTCCATTTTCAGTGTGTGGCCTTGTCCTAGGGAGTGTGAATTCTAAGATGCCATGATCAAAAGAACTAACTTTTTTTTTTTTTTTTTCCTTCTCCATAATAACGCGTAGAATGTCTATAATCTTTCTACTCGGGTGCCTACCCTTAATTCATTCCTTTTGCCTCGAAATTTGGAGGAAGGCCACTTTCTATACATGACAAACTTTCTGTGCATTCTAGACATAAAACAAGGAGTAGTTTCTGATGGGATTCAAGTGAGGCTTGATCTGATCAATCAAGATCTGATTCCTTAGCTCAAGAGTCTGAAATGGTGCAGGAATGACAAATTATCACTACTGGGGACTGGTCTTGTAGTTTGTACACAGTCCTCAACTAAGGTAACTTGGCAATTCACTTCAGGTCACTGGAAGCATTTCCTTCACTTAGCAAAGAGAAGCTTAATCAGGAATGTCCTGATGTCGCATTTGTGCGTAGCTCATAAGCCTCACAAATTAAAGGTCATGATCTATGTTGGGTTTGTAAGGAAGCTGCTGCCTTGTCAACTGAGAGGCAAGTGGACAAATGTTTCCTAACTGCCAAGACTGACATCTTCCTAATGGAGTGGATGCATCTGCTAGGGACTTGAACAGTTGTTCTTTGCACAATGTGCAGGGATGCTCAGAATAACAAGGTTAATCTTGCCCTTTAATTACACCACTGTTAGACTGGGTTTTGTTTGTTGTAATGTTTGATTTCTGACCTATGTCTGACTTGCATCAGCTCACAACCTCTGGATCATTTTGTAGCTTTGTTAGCTTTCGCAGTACAGTTCTTTTATTCAGCAATCTTTGTATAGATGACAGTGATCATATCACTGTTGTTAACCACCTTTTAGTCTTTATTTTCCTCATCAGATATAAGAACATATAAACCATCTTTGCCCCTGCTTTTATATAACAACTTTAAAAACTCAAATGAAATACGGTTTACCCATTTTAATTTGTAACTCATTGGTAATTTACAGCATTTGTTTAGCAACTCTAATCTGATTTTGAAACCTCTATGAGATTTTTTTTTTTTTGGACAGTTTCCTAAATCAGACATGTTAGACAAGTGAGGAAGCTGTCTGTCTTGTTTCTCTGATGAAAAGAAGTTCCATTTGCGAAGATTGTGAATGATGGTTTTAAGTGACAATCAGCTGATATAGCTCCAGTTCTTACTTGTAGGCTTTTTATCATATTCCTACCTGTTGATTTTGTTTTTAGTGTGCCTGAATTTTCATAATTTGATTTAAATTGTTCATATGTCCCATTACAGCATGTAACATAAGACATAAATAGAAAAAAAATCCACTAGTATGTTGTGATACATTGGACATGCTTCCTGCATCAGAAGTCAATGGATGATGTTGAGATCTGTTTGTTCAATTGGAAAAGCAGGTATGGTGGCTATGCTATGTGTTTAGACTTATGCATTAATAAAAACAAGAATAGCAATAAATGTCTGAAGATTCTTTGGCACTTGGTTAGGGGTCCAGTCTTGGAAAAGTAAGGTGATGTCTGCTGTAGATAGACACTCTAAAGGGAACAAGTGTGTGAGTGCTTTTTATGATAATACTCAATGAAAAATTGGTGAAGATTTTTAGATCTTGTTTTGAAATATCCTTTCCCAGTGTATCAGGCAAGTTTGAGTACCCATGGCTTTTGAGTTAGGTTAGAATTCAAATGTGAAGTCATTCTAGCTAGGAAATCATTGCTGAGTCAGATGAGCTTCAAAGTTCACATCATGGCTTATTAAAAAGAAAAAAAATCACAAAAGGAAATTTAAAAAAATTGAAAGTGGCTCAGAAACTTTTCCTTCAAATGCTGCCGCACATATTGGCACAAATTCATTAATATCTAAGAACATTTAACATATTGGGTAAATAGTTTGGATTGAGTCCACAGTTAAATGTTTCCTTTCACTAGGATTTCCTTGTTTTCTGATGTGATTATTGGAAGATTGATTTTTACTTTTTTTTTTAGTAATTATTGAGATTATATTCTAAGGAGGTAAATGTTTAAACAGTGATGTCACTGTTGTAGTATATTCGTCCCCTCTGAAATAAATTCGACCTATCTCTACCTAAGGAATGTTTTTGTGTGTGCGTGTATGCACACACACAGACACCTATGTGCCTGTGGCTTTGCTTTAGCAGGTGTTTCAAATTCATGACATACCTTCCGAAAATCATTCTTGGGGAATTTAACAATGTGGTTCACTGCAAGTATCAATGTGGTATCTGGCTTGAAATTCAAGTTTCTCAAGGTTCTGAAGTATTTACCTTGCCTAGTGATTATAAAATTAATATTATTTTGTGAGGGTGGTGGTATTGCTCTGCAGTTCTTACCACGAGTGAAACTGTGAAGTTCCTTTTAGGATATAGACTATTGCAGGGAGCCTGTGATGTATTATGAGCAATTGAATGTTGCAGAGGAATAACCCAAATTACAGAAATGCAAGAAATGGGTAGATTAAGACTCTTACTTGTATTATGTCAAGTATTTATGCCAACTCTTTTGTTGTAATGCACCTTAAACAGATCGGTGTGGTGATTTGACTTCCACACGTGCAAACATTTATTTTTGAAATGGAAAACTGTATTCATTCTCAGTTGTAAATGTTGTCATTTTTTTTTCAGATTACTCTTTCCATCAGTAGAAATGGACAGCAGCAGTTTCATTCAGTTTGATGTGCCTGAGTACAGCAACACTGTTCTGAGCCAGTTAAACGAACTCCGCTTGCAAGGAAAGCTGTGTGACATAATTGTGCATATTCAGGGTCAGCCGTTTCGAGCCCATAAAGCTGTTTTAGCTGCCAGTTCTCCATATTTCCGTGACCATTCAGCGTTAAGCACCATGAGTGGCTTATCAATATCAGTCATTAAAAACCCCAATGTTTTTGAACAGCTGCTTTCTTTTTGTTACACTGGAAGGATGTCCTTGCAGCTGAAGGATGTTGTTAGTTTTCTGACTGCAGCTAGCTTTCTACAGATGCAGTGTGTCATTGATAAATGCACACAGATACTGGAGAGTATTCATTCAAAGATCAGTGTTGGTGATGTTGACTCTGTCACTGTTGGTGCTGAAGAAAATTCAGAAAATCGCAATGGAGTTAAAGAAAGCAGCTACTTTGCCAATCCTATTGAGATATCTCCCCCCTACTGCTCTCAGGTGCGACAGTCAACAGCAGGCAGCGATCTTAGGATGGAAACTACTCCGGGCAAAACTCTGCGTAGTCGTCTGCAAGAAGAAGGGCATTCAGATCGAGGAAGCAGTGGGAGTATCTCTGAATATGAGATTCAGATTGAAGGTGATCATGAGCAAGGAGACTTGATAGTGAGGGAAAGTCAGATTGCAGAGGTAAAAGTTAAAATGGAGAAGTCTGACAGGCCAAGCTGCTCCGATAGCTCTTCCCTTGGCGATGATGGATATCATACTGAAATGGTGGATGGAGAGCAAGTGGTGGCAGTGAATGTTGGCTCCTATGGGTCTGTCTTGCAACATGTTTATTCGTTTACCCATGCCTCGTCACAGGCTGCAGGTGTGTCTGAAGCCTTTGGAAGCCTGAGCAATACAAGTCCTTCAAGGTCAATGCTGAGCTGTTTCAGAGGTGGTCGTGCGCGCCAAAAACGGGTATCCACTGGTCACTTGCATAGTGATGTTCAGGGCTTGGTGCAAGGGCCTGACAGTGAATCCATGGTGAGTAACCCAGGATATGAAAATAGTCCACGGGAAAGAAATTCAAGAGGTCATTGGTATCCATACAATGAGAGGTTAATTTGTATTTACTGTGGAAAGTCCTTCAACCAGAAAGGGAGCCTTGATCGACACATGCGATTGCACATGGGAATAACTCCTTTTGTGTGCAAGTTTTGTGGGAAGAAATACACCCGCAAGGACCAACTTGAGTATCATATTCGTGGTCACACAGATGACAAGCCCTTTCGCTGTGAGATCTGTGGAAAATGTTTTCCTTTCCAGGGTACACTAAACCAGCATTTGCGAAAAAATCACCCTGGGTTAACAGAAGTAAGAAACAGGGTAGAGTCTCCAGACAGAACAGAAACTTTTGTGGAACAGAAAGTAGATAATGATGCATCAGCTTCTGAAGCTATGGATTCTGGTATGGAAATCCATGCAATGTCTAACACATCTGATTAAAATATTACTTTCTAAGTGCAACACAAACAAGCACATTACTAATGTATTTTTTAAGTCTTTTATTCTTTTAGTAATCCTTAGTACAACAGCCTTTTAATTTTCCTGACCTTCTGGAAATCAGTTTGAAATGGTTTCTGGAGAAGACTACATAAGTATTCTTTATTTTTTAAGGAGGCTGGGTTGTTTTTTGGGTTGTTGGTGTTTTGTTTGTTTGTTTGTTTTGTTTTACTTTTGAATATGCTCAAATATAAAAGACAGTGTGCTGGGGAAAGGATAGGAGGAGTCTTGCTAAAGTGTCCCTGCTGGTTGATCTGGCAAGACACAGATTCGAGTGGAGAAAGATATTAGAATAAGATTGGCAGCTCTGCTGGATACACCAAGAAACTGTAATCTTGATTTTATTTCTTAAATCCTGTTGCTGGTAATGAGTTACACAGCAGTGGAGAGAGAGAATGTTATAGCTTTGATTCCTTTCTTGTGTTACCATGAAATCTGTTTGCTTTTACTAACTGTTTTTGGTAGTAGGTCTGTTTATATATATAAATTTGCTTTATATATATAAAATGCTTTCACTTTTCCTACTCTGGTTGAGGTGAATGTAAAAGTATGTCAAGGTTTATACCATGTACCACTCTTTCAACTGCTAGGTCTCCTCTCTGCGTAGGATTTAGGACTTTGGACTTTGGGAGGATGGTTTTGGTTTTAAAAGAATGTTGTTCAGGTTTCATTTTATTAAACTATTACTTTGTGTGCAAAAGTGAGCAAAGTGAATTACCTTGTTTTAATAGCTTTGCTTTATAACATGTAAACCAAATGCCATAAATCTATTAAATTATGGTTAAATTGTTGAGGGGTTTTGTTAGTTGTCTAGAATGCAAGCTGGACAACTTGTGGTGCTGACCTTTTTATATATATAGAGATAGATATATCTATATATATATATATATAAAATAATTAGCAAAACTAAAAGTAGCATTGTGGTTTTAAATGTGTTTTTACTGGCCTCAGAATCTACCTTCATTTCGTACTGTAGAACCATACCAGGTAATTAAATTTAACTTCATCACTCTTCATGGTTGGTTAAAACCTGAGAGAGGTGGTATAGCTTAAACTACAGTATTTCCAAGCAGTGTTTTCATAGGTCTCTTCACAGAGAGCTGTTTTCAGGTGCACATTGACTTCCTACTTAAAGCTCCAAGTGATATGTCAGCACTTGGAATTTGTACTTTTTTTTGTATAAAAGAAAAACAAATAATCTATGGGAATTTCAAGCAATATGTCTGTTATTTCATGTGTGAGTATTACAGAGTTGCTATGGCTTCCCTACTATTTTCAGTGGTTGTTTTTTTGCATAAAGGAACTACCAACAACTTTAAAAATACTCTAAATCTTTTTGTTTCACCAAATGGTTTCTTTTATATGGTGCTAACTTCAACATTTAGGTCAGTATAATATATAAAATGTGAAATATAATGGTAATATTTAAGTAAAAGTAGAGGGAAAAAAAAAAAAAAAGAAAAACACACACAAAAAACTCAACGATAAAAAAAGCCCCCCCCCCCCCAAAAAAACAAACCAACTACAACAGAAAAACCCCAATAGCTTAAGAGACCTCAAAAGCATGAACTGGCAAACACTACTGTGTAGAATTCTACCTGAGGAACAGAATTAAATTAATCACATCCTTCTATAATGTGCAGGTTTTATATAATTGGGCCTTATGTTTGTTTAGCAAATATAGAGAAGATATCTGCAAACATGCTGTTTAACTCCTGAAATCTAGAAAACAAAAGCTCATTCCTAAATTACAGGAAAGCAAAAAGGTAGGTTTGCTATCTTGTAATGCTTTTTTGGTTCCTGTGAAGTTGGGGCATAATTGTGCAGTAGCTTTATTAAATACAGTAGTTCTTAATATTGTGACAGTCTGCAATAAGAATTAATTTCACTAAATACAGATTTACACTATAAAGCCCACCTGCTCCACAGGAGCAGTTTCAGATAAATTGAGTAAATAATTTGCCTCTTTGTTGTAAAACTGCCTAAATAAAGAGGCAGAGGATGGGGAGATGTTTCTCTCCTTGAAGCAAGAACAGAACTTTTGTTTCCAATAAGGGAAAGTATATGTTTGTGTCTAGAGAAGGTAGTCTATATGTTTACTCACTTAAAAACATGTTGGTGTTTCTGATACTGGGTTTTTTTTTTCCCTAAACGTTTGTTTTAAGTAATTAAATGCAAAAAAGAATTGTGTTTTGATAAGTTAAGTTTGAGACACACAAAATCCAAGAAATGTACAGTTGTTCTTACCCTTTATCTTGGACCTGTGCTGTGGTGCCTTTGGTGTGACTTTTTTCATGGAAGTATGAGTTGAGGATAGCAGGATATGGGTACTGATTTTATATTTCTTGAATTTCTGTGTCACAATCTTAACATTATTTAAATCTAGTTCTTTGTATTTGTAAATGTATTAAAATGGTTTGAGTTTACCAAAGAGTGACTTATCCAAAATTGTCTCTGACAAAAAGAAACAAAAAAACAACATTGCTTTGATTGTACAGGTTCAGGTTCAAAACATTGTAACGGGACTGTTAAGGGGCAGGAAATGATCACTTTTTCTACAAAATCATGATTCAGCAGTACACAAGTTCTGCTTGCTCCTGTTTGTGTGGATATGCCATTTACCCTTTCCACTGCTAGCAGTGTTAATAATTATCAAGCCATAACACAGTACTGTAAATTTCAGCAGTGCTTCAAAGGATGCATATGTAGGTGAGCATAAAACATCATCAAGCATTATATTTACACTTATAAAGTGTGTGACTCTGGTAGAAAGCGAACTTCAAACCTGGCAGCAGCAATTAAATTGTGCCTTGTCACATAACGGTATGCCAGGATTAACATTGTCATGAAATGTGAAGCATTATCTGATTGAAGTTCATTTCACAAGTCCACCAAAACAGAGTATGCTGTGTTATTTTAAGCAAATTATGGAAGTACTGTACAGTGTCTTGTGTCTGTACAGTTTTAAGTTAGCACAGAGCTGTTACACATTTCATTTACAATAAATGCAGAAGTCAATAAAATATGTGAAGAAATATTTGACAGCAAAATAACTCATGAAATTATATAGGCTGGTTCATAATTGAGTCTCTTCTTAATCTACCTTTTTAATTATAGACAATGTGAAAACAGTGACAGTGTCCTTTCCTCTAGATGTTTAACCTATTATGACAAACTGTGAAAATAAAGGATTTTATACCTTTGCTAATGTTTGTGGTTTTAAAGTTATTTTAGTTTTCTTAATCTGTTATCTTTCATATTATTTCTTTTAAACTTGTAAATACATTTAGAAAATAGCTTTGTAAATACTTACAGTATATTAAAAGTTCAGTTTGGTCACCAAGGCCTCAAGATTGGCTCTGCTTTTGTAGTGTGAAATCTTTCAATAGCATAAAGGATACTGTCAATTCACTGTTCAGCAGAATACACTGTAGGCCTAAATTGATAGTTCTTAAAGCAGTCTTCCCAAGCATAAATTCATGTTTTATGCTGAAGCCTTTGGTTTACTTTTAGACAAAACAATGAGGCCTCTTAATTTGTCCAGGCTGAATTGTGGGAAGAACAGCAGGAATAAAATCAAGGGCTGGGAAAAGATTGAATGAGCTTTACTTTTAAATATATATATATATATTATTTGAATTTTTGTATCAGTTTACTGTGATTCTTTTATTGTCATTTTTCTAAACAGGTTTCACATGAAACCATTGAAAGGGACTCAAATATGCAACACCTAATCTATTTTCTCAAGGGAGTTTTACCCTTGAATGGTGCTTTTTGACTGGTCAGGGTTATTTATTAAATTTTATATTTGAAAGTATTTGGGAAATTATGTAAATTCTTTATATGAATCTGTTTATTTCATGAATTGTAAATTTCATAATACTCAGTGATTGAATTGGAAGTTTAGTAAAGTCATTCAAAATGTTCAAAGTTTATAATCTGTTTGCATTTTACATGTATTTTAACAAGTGCCAGAATAGTTGTATTTAATATTGTAGATTTAATACTACTTGCACATCCCTGTGACAGCATTAACTTAAGTTACGTAAGTTTACATTTTTAAAAAAAGGCTGAACAAACAAGTAAGCCTGGGACACGTGTTCCTGTATATCTTCAGGGGATGTGAAGCTGCGTATCAGCAACTGAGCAGGTTTGCTTCTGATTCACATAAGTAACTCCTGCTATGGTAGACACCATAAACTGCTGTCTCTCTCATTTACATATGCTATGAATTCAGCCATGGAACTTGTACCGCAAACCTCTGGTTGTACATCTGTTTAGAGGCAGAGCTCTTGCACGACTTTAACAGTGTTTGTTCTGACTGAAAAGTTGTATTTTTAAATAACTTTTATTTGTATGGTTGTTTTTCATGATAAATAATTGAACAGTTTGAATGACTTGACTTGGTGTCATTATCTTGCAATATAAACCGGTAACCTCACAACTCCACACTTCATCACCATATGAAGTAAATGAAGCTAGCTAAGCTGATGCTGTAACAATAACTTGCCATTAAGGATTATTTTATAGCATGAATTTTAAAATATTTATTCAAATGATATTTTACTCTTGTATTCACTTTGTTTTTAGATTTGTGACATGAATATTTCAGTGCTGCTTTATTTTGTTCTGATGAATTTGTTTCTTGCTTGTAAATTGCTTTTTTTATGGTATAAAGTCAATGGGAATTGCTGTTTGTAAATTAAAATGCTTCTAGAGCAAATCTATGGTGTCAGTGTCTACATTTAGATATCTAATTACTAAGGGACTTGCATTTTAGATGCTTTTGAAGTGTTATAAAAAGTTGCAGTTTAATACTCATGTACCAACTAGGAATCAAAAGTCTTTAGAGAGAAACTACTCTTGAAGTTTCTCTTTTGCCAGCACTGCTTGTTTAGTTCTGAAGAGGTGATCATTTGAGTTTTGCACTACAAAGCCTTGTCCAGCTCTCAAAAGCAAAACAAGAATCCTGGCTGGGTGGTGACAATCTAACACCAAGCCAGAGGCAAGTCATTGATTGGGTAGAGAGGTAACATTTAATTTCCACAGCAGTATTTGCATTTTATGTGGTGCCATATGTAACAGCAGAGCTGATGCTGTTCTCAGCAAGTGCAGGATGTGCTAGACCACAAGCCTGAATTGAACATGAGTAGCCAGCAACTACTTAGTTGCTTCCAGCAGATAGCACAGCCTTAACTCATTTCATGGCAGCTGGCTTTGACAACTCTTTAAGTGCCTTTGTAACAAGCAGCTTCTTGGAGGAGTTAATGCATCCTCAACCAAGTTGTGTATGATCACTGATTTGCTGAGATAGACTTACCCTTCCTGGGACAACTGGAATTCTGCAGAAAGAATTTTTGCTTTATATTCATGAAAACACAGCTGATACTATTAAAATTGGTTAAAATTTACCAACATTGTTGCCAGTTTTTCATTGTGTGTGAGATGTATACCAGCAAAGACTTTTGTTCTATAATAAAGCTGAATTAAATTTAAATGAGTTTTTAAACCACACAGCAGCAAAGGGTGTGTTTATATAACGCTGTTACAGCTGGAGGATATAGTTACCTTGGCTGGCTCTGGGGTTTTGGGTTTGGAGGGATGGGAGGTTGGTTGGTTAGTTGGTCCTCTGAGACCCTGTGGCAGATTCAGAATAAGTATTTTAGAAAAATGTCTGTTCAAATTCAGTGTCTGTTCAAATTGCTTGTAAGGTCTGAAAACTCTGGTAATGCAGAATGGGGTAAACAAGACATGCCTCTAAGGAATAAATGTAATGCTGTTTTCACCTGGAGCGCCAGAAAAGAGCATACTTCCATTCCCCTCCACACCTTTGTTTTGGTTTGAGCAGGTAGGATTGTTTCATCTTGTCAGGCAGCTGTCAAGGTCAGAAATGAGATACAGCAAGGTTGTGTCCATGGAACCTGATATAGTTCCATTTTAGAGATAAGCTGCTCAACGGTTCCTTCAGAAAATAGTTGATGCATTTGCTTCGTCACATGTTTCTACCTACAAACCAGTAACACAAACAGATTTAGCTGTTAGCAGCCTTGTAGAGTTGGGAAGAGTGTGAGCAGACATGCATGATTCTCAGCAATTGCATTATCAACGTCCTGGATCTGTTTACAGCAGATAGGCTGTGCACTGGATGCTGGCACAGATGTTACAAAACAGCAGGCACCTTGTGGAGATTGCTTCTAGTACGCAGAGGGTGTTGCGCTGCAGCATCGGTCACAGCCTCGGAATCTCTTAGCTGTTTCTGTTTGAAAGCCAATGTAAAGTTCCCTCCTTGATAGGGTTGGCTGCTTTTTCTTGCTTTACTGTAGCAAAACAAACGTGCTGTGTTTTGTTTACAATGCTGTGCTTTGTTTACAATGCTGTGCTAATATGATCTAACTTCTGGAGTTCTAGATAAACTTACCCTTTAGAACAGACACTGTTCCTAAGTGCACCAAACTTTTTGGGAGTGATGGAGGAAGGGAAAGTAGGAACTTCTTTCACATAGATGTGGTATATATCTGGTGCTTCTGGAAATGTGGTTTTCAGTAAGGATTAGATGCCTGTCTTTGCACCATCAGAGCAATGTATCTGCATAATGTGTGCAGCAGCATCTGGCTAGTGTGCCCTATAGCATGGGTGCTACTGTGAATTATGAAAGTACTTAAATTGCTAATGAATTATTTCCTTTAAATGGCTTTTTGGGTTTTTTTTTAATGGTACATTTTAATTTTTTATTATTTTTTGAAAGCCCAAAATTGTATCACTAGCAAAATGCAACTATGCCACTATGGATAGCGATAAACTACTGGTTCTGGTCACCTGTCTCTGAATGCAGTGAAGTTTATGAAGGCTCATGCTTCTATGTACTACAAGGCTGTACTTCTATATACTTATACATCCATCACACAAACTGAGCTTTTTTTCTAGTTTCTTATAAAACCGTGTGTATAGGAGCTAATAATGCTGAGCGGGCCCAAGACATCTCCCTTTCTGCCAAACATCTTAAATGCTGTCATCAGAAAAAAAAAAAAAAAAAGAGTACAGTAGTATCAGGGAAGATCTTCTGTATGACAGAATGTACCAAGAAGGCTGATGAAGGTAGTATGGAACTCACTCTGAAAAAGTGTCCATCTGTACTGCCATAGTACTATCCATCAGACTTGTGGAGGAAAGACACGTTCATATATGACTTTCCCAGAAGTCTTGTACTGCGTAAAACAAAAGACAAGAGATGTACACAGGAAAGGAAAAGGTAGAAGGGTTTTGGTCAGAGGGGCAACTTGCAGTGGACTTTTTCTAGCGACGAAACAAAGGACCATTTAGAAGGATGATTACTTGAGACAATTTTGCAAGGCTGGTGGAGAATTCATCAGTATGAGGCAGTATCAGAGAAACTATGAAGGTGCTTGCTTGAAAACATAGTAAGCAGGCACAGGAGAATGGCCCTGGCTAGATAGAAGTGATATGTGACAGTAAGAAAAGAGGTGTATTGAGGATTAATGGAAAAGTCCTTAAAATTGAAGATACACAATTGCTTTTGGAAGAGAAAACTCTCTTTGTAGGTTTAATGAGTCAAAACCTGACAAGCTAGTCAAATAAAGCTGAAATGATGACATTACAATCAAATTTTCACACCATGTAAAACAGTATCTATTACTTCAAGAGCCAGTCATAATACATCAGAAGACTTCATACTATCTGAATAGTCTCTCTTAAGATGGGTTATTCTTTTACAGAGGGGAAAAATCTCCCAATACAGACAGGGACTTCCATTGTGCTCAGATAGGAGATGACATAGGTCAACTGTCTGTGTCAACAGGCTGGTAGCTTCAAAGGACTCCTTCTTTGTCTGTTAGGTCCACATGAAGATGTGGAAATAAGAGAAACTCTGATGGTGTTTATCAGATTATTTTAAGATTTAAAAAATGTCTCAACTATCAGAATAATTCTGGTATTCTTTTCACTTAGAAATTACTCAGGTTTTTCTTAAACTCCCTTTTTTCAGCTAACCTTACTCTGCATTTTTGCTGCATAGGATTCTAATTTCATCTAGTTCTATCTAGGGATACACCATTGACCTTGGGTAGTTCATATTTGTTTAAAGTTGCAACCCAGGGCAATAATTACAGTGCTATAGTACAGTATGTGTGGTTAAACTTCAACTTACTTGCTTATTTAGAGTCTGTGCCTCATAACATGGAAAAGACCTTAAGCAGTGATAGCCAATAAAATAATTGTAGTGCATCAACTAAAGTAACTTATTTCCAAAGCACTGGTGTGATAAAGTCTGAAAAAGATTTTCTTTAAATCAGTTTCAAGCAATGCTGACAGACACACAAAAAGTTTGGTTATTGAAAGTACTTAGTAGGTCATTATTTTAAATAACAAACAGAACTTACTGATCCAAGATAAGACTAGACCTGAACTGCTTATCAGAACTACTTTCATTTGGTTCATTTTTCCTACTTCCATACATAGTATAACTTGCTTTCCTAAACCATGCCTGTAATTTCAGTAGAATAAATATAATAAGCAGGGACTTACATTTTGTTTTATGGGTATCCACCATTCTAAATCTACTCTAGCTATTGTGTATAGATGTAACATAAAAACGTTGTTCAGCACTGCTATATATATCTCCATTTCAAGAACCTACCATTTATGTAACAGAAGCAGCAGAAGGAAATATGTGGCCATTCCCATACAAAGCTTTATATGGGGATAGAATAAATATTGGACGACAGTAGAATTAAAAACCTGCAATAGAAATTTTAACAGAGGGTGTCTCAAAACCCTTTAAGAGATGCAAAGCTCTGTTGCTCTTAATGGAATATTCATTCTGAATTTAATTACTGACAATTTCAGTGTCAATTTGTACTTATGGCCCAGTGCCAGTATGGTTTGCTATTGTTAATGCTATATAATAATTTGTAACCCCCAGTATCAATACACACTGGCAGATGAAGGGATTAGGGCAGCTCTGCAGAGAAGGGCTTGGGGGTGCTGGGGATGAGCAGCTGGAGCTGAGCCAATGGCACCCTGGGCTGCACCCCCAGCAGGGTGGGCAGCAGGGGAGGGGGGGATCCTGCCCCTCTGCTCCCAGGGCTCTGGGAAGAGAGACCCCCCCTGCAGTGCTGGGGCCAGCTCGGGAGTCCTCAGTACAGCAGAGACAGGGACCTGTTGGAGTGGGGCCAGAGGAGCCCCAGCAATGCTGGGAGGGTTGGAACCCCTCTGCTGGGAGGCCAAGCAGGAAGAGTTGGGGGGGTTCAGCCTGGAGAAGGGAAGGCTCTGGGGAGACCCTCTTGTGGTCTTTCAGTGCTTAAAGGGGGCCTATAGAATAGGTGAGGAGAGAATTTTCAGTAGGGTCTATAGTGATAGGACAAGGGGTGATGGTTTTAAACTAAAAGAAGGGAGCTTTAAACTGGAGAGAAGAAATTTTCTACAGTGAGGGTCGTGAGACACTGGCCCAGGTTGCCCAGGGAAGTTGTAGATGCCCCATCATTGGAAGTGTTCGAGGTCAGGTCAGATGGGGCTCTGAGCAACCAGATCAAGTGGAAGTTGTCCCTGCCCATGCAGTGGGGTTGGACCAGAGTCAAGGTCCCTTCCAACACAACCCATTCTGATTCTGTGATTTTATGAATGCTCTGAAATGCCTCAACTTTTCTCATCTTTGCTGGCATCTGAATTCATCATCAAAGGAAAAACATACTCTGAGATTGAATACTTGTTTAAAAGGTGCTGTAAAACACCACTTTTAGCAAAGTGGGAGATAGAAGACAAAGATTTTGTAAAGAAGTTATGTTAAGAACGGTAAGGAAAAAAAATGGTTTAGGTTAAAAAAAGCATTTCTGTTCGACGGACCTTTGCATACACACAGACACACTCCACATTGTTTAACTTTTCATCATGCAAACTTCTTGAAAACAGCTTGAGGGGAAGCTAGAATAGCCAATGAACATGACATGTCATGTGATTTATTTTCTTTTAGTAATGATGCAGGAAAAATGGGGCCTGATCCTATGGATGCTACATTTCATTAATTATATGAAATGGAATATTACAATTGTATTGTGCATGGATTTAGGAAAAAATTACACTGAATATTCAACCAAAAGTCAGTTGAACTGCAAACAGGAACATTTCATAAAAAATTTTGGAAATTATATGGCTAATGGCATTGTATAAAGTGACATTATTTAGCTATGCATTTTGCCAGCCTTTTTAAATAACTCAGTAAAGCACAAGCCAGAATCTTGTCTATGCATTTTTTTCCACCAGAGGGTGCTGGCCAATTTTTTACAAAGTAAGTTGTGCAGGGATAATTAAGGTGGTGTAGAGAGCAGAAACCTGAAACAGGAACTAAAAAGGAAGTTTCCAATCTTCATTTATTATGATACCCTCAACAGGAGCAGCTGCTGAGTAATTCCATTCTTAGCAGGGTAGTGTTTATATCTAGGATTTCAGAGGGTGTCCTGCTGCAATGCACAAGACCCATTTAGGCAGTGGGCATCATCACTCTCCAGTAGTTTAAGCTTCAGTTTGGAAATTCTGACTTAGAATCTCATAATTATTAGGAGAAGAAGTAACAAGCTTTCAGATTGTTTGTTGTGTTTTCTGTTTTGGGGTTTTTTTTTTTAATCCTTACAGAAATACCAGTAGCTATAGATTTATTTCTTGGGTTTTTTTCAAGAGGTCTGTAGCTCATTAACAGCTGTTGTCACGTCCTGGCATAGTGATGTAGGACAGTGGAAAACACCTTCCCAGAGAAACCTGTACCCTTACTCTAATGAGAGCTGATGCTGGAGATTTTAGAGGGAAGTAGCTTAGCAGTACCAAGAGAGTAAACTCTAATAAGAATTATCTATGCCTATGAAGTGATTGGAGATTCACATGACATTAATTTTACTTATTCAGCCGCAGGGGGGAGGGGGAGTGGGAGTAGGGGAGAAAGTAGAGAGAATATGTTTCCATGTAGTACATTTGGCTTTGATGTGGATATTGGAGTTGTGATCATCAGTATTAACAAGCAGGTCTATGTTCATACTTACTTTTATAGTCTATTGTCAAATTGCATCTTTCTGCTCTGGAAAGCAAGTTCATAGATGTTTAACTGGGATGTCTGAAGATGTTTAAACTGCTCTGGATTTGACAGTCATTGAAAACCTTTGGTAACTAGGAGAGTGGAAAGACAATTTCTAAATGTATTCTGGACACCACACAGTCTCCCAGAACTTCCCCAGAGTAACCTCACTAGGGTTTTTTTCTCTCATCTACAAAACTTCAGTTCAGTCTAATGGGCTGGAAATCGATCCTGCATGTATCTATAAATCCACAGAGAAACTGTTCTCCCTGTACCAATGCTTACAGACTACCTGCCCACAGAATACTGCTGTTAGAGAAGCTGTAGGGCAGAAAAACATGCACCTTCCTTTTGCCATGTTGCTTCGAGCACGAAGGTCACCGTACACCTTGGAAGAGTTAAAGCATTTAGCGGGTGGGAAATTTAACCGACTGTAGTTTGGAGGAAATGCTCTCTCTATCAAATTTAATCTTCCAGAAGCTCACAAAGCTCCATTTGATTGCCTCGGAAGAACGTGGTACTGCCCCTGTCCGATGACTCCCGCACGTGAGCCCGTCCCCCGCGTGGTTTGCGGGTTTTGGGGTGGTCTATGGTACCGTGGACAAGGCGAGTTAACGTCCTCACTGCGGCAGGTGACAAGTGGGTAAAAGACAAGGGGGTTTCGTTGTTTCGGCGGCGCCTCCTCGGGAGGACTGGAACCTGCCTCGGCGCAGGCCGGAGCAGGGGACGGAGCACGGGCACATCGCTCTGCGGGGACGCTATTGGCCTTCCGGGACCCCGGTGCCGCGGCCCGCTGGTCCCGTCCCGCTGAGGGGCCGCGCGGCCCGGCCGACCCCAGGGAGCCACCAGGGAGACAGCGCCGCGGCCGCGTCTGGCCTGCGGGCGGGCGGGGCCGGGAGGGGCGGGGCCAAGGGCGGCAGGCACACCTGCGGCTGCTGCGCAGGGCCCGCGCGCTCGCCCCGCCCCGCGCCGCGCTGATTGGCGAACGCTGGCTTGCGGAGACGCGGTTGGCCTGCGGTGCCCGTCAGTCCGGTGCGCCCCGTCCCCTCCTCTCGATCGCTCCCGGCCAGGTTGGGCCTCGTCCTCGGCCGCTGCTGCCGGTGGGGGAGTTGGTCCGGCGGGTGGGCGGCCGGCCGGCCGGCCGGGCTGAGGGCACCCCCGCCCCCCGCCCCGCTGCTGGCGGGATCCCCGCGCTCAGAGGGCTCGGGGACGACGACGGCGCTGGGGGCGGCCGGCTCCCGACAGGTGAGACGTAGACGAGCCCCGCGTGCCTGGCGGGACAGGTGGCTCCCGGCTGGGCCTCCTTCCCGCCGCTGGCGCGGGGCGGCTGCGCTCGCCCGGCTCCACCCCGTTGGGCTGCGGCCCCGTGCGCCGCAGCCCCCCGCCCGCTGCCGTCCGCGCTTCGGGCGTGTGCTGCGGGCGGAGCTCTGCGGCGACGGCCCCGGCCGGGAGCCCACCCTCCAGGGGCGCGTCGCATGCGGGAAGCTCGTGACTCCCGGCCCTTGGGAAGGGCGGCGGACGCGGTGCGGGGCGCGAGGCCGTGTCTCCGGCCTTCGGCGCGGCCCGCGGGCAGGTGCGCGGGGTCGGGGGCCGCTGCCCGCGGCCTTCGGCGCGAGGCTCCTCGGTGGGGGCGCCGTGCCGGGTCCGGGCTCCGCTGGGCCCTACTAGTGCAGGTGGCAGCTGCCCACCGAGCGGCCTTCCAGCGGCGGGGCCGCCCCCCGGGAACGGCCGCCCCCTGGGAACAGCTTCTAGGTGATGCGCGGGCGGCCGCGCGGCTCTCTCCTGCTGGCTCCGGCGGTCGCCCTGCCCCTCCGCCGCTTGGGCATGGGAGCAGCTGCTCGCACCGGCTGTGTAGGGATTTTCAAATGGGTTGGATTTCCAGGAGTTGAGGGGTGCGATGAAATGAGGTCGTTGGTAGACAATGAGAGTAAAGGGGCTTATTTATTGTATAGGGTAACAGAGGGAGCAGGTGAAAACCTTCAGGGTTTGGCCATATCTTCCACTGGACTTTTGGAATAAATTTGAAAATTACTTGTATATTATATGAATGATAATGTGCAGATGCTGTTAAGAAACATTGGCTAGCTGAGATCTGCTTTCAAATCACTGCAAATATTTTTTGATCTGGTTCCAGCAGGCTTCAAAGGCATCTAGTGGAGCAGGAACTGTTATTGAAATTCCTGGCTGTAGAACCACAGCATGCCTTTTGCTGGTAGTCTGTGGTTTTGAACCCAAGTAACTGGAAGCTACCTAGTCTCTTATTTATTATCGGAATAAAAATAAAAATCTCTTTTGACCCTTCTTATGATGTGGAAAGATACTTCTTACTTTAAAGACCTAATTATTGAATGTATTAATATGTGCCTTTTATGTTCAACAGATGGTCTTAAAGTCAGGTTTGTTTTCATGTTGAAACTTTATGCTGTGCCTTGTAGTTATTTTTCACGTGTGAGAAGCAGGGCGAATGTATAATAAGGGAATAAAGAACTATGTGCACTTGTTCATTGTCTGTATGTTGTCTGTCCTGCATAGTGTAGGACCAGTTTGAAAACAAATACTAGGAAACTCTTTTAGCCAAGTTATTTTATTCATTTTTTTCTGTTTATTTACCTTATTTTAGTAAAGGGGTGATGTCTGGAAATCGAGCTTTGCTTCTTGTTCCATGTAAACTTTATTTCTAGGTTCTTAGCACATTTCATAACCAAACTTTACATAGGGATGTCATAGTATATTTAAAAACATTGCTAATGAGCACCTTAGAAAATGAAAGATACTTTAATTTATCGTGTCTACAAATATGAAATATCTTTAAAGCAAACATGTAGGAAGTACAGCTTTTGTCAGACAATAAGAATTAGAAATTTATTCTTTAAAAAAAAAATCTTTAAGTGACTGTACTTGCTATGTTTTCTATCCCAGGCAGTGTGTTCTGTGACTAACAATGGTGAAACTGAAGTGTGTTTAGTTTTAGTTTTTCAGTCTCTTTGGTTGAAGTAATATGTTGAATTGACAGCCAGCAAAAGCTCATCTTTCTCAACTGCAAAACTTATGTCGTTTTTTTGTTTCTGTTTTTGTTTGTTTGTTTTTAATTAAACTTCAGTTGTCAACATTTCATGGAAACTTTCATTTTGCAAATTTTTGCTCCCATTTTTCATCATACTTGCAGTATTAGCCCATATGTAATGGGGGAGATTCAACAGAGAGATCATCCCATTTAAAAATCATGCATTCCATTCCTGTGGTACTGGAGAAGAGTAACAGTTTTCAGCAGCAGCTCAAACTGACTTAGTTTCAAAATGGAGGGGTTTAGGTGCAAAAATGGATATATAAAAATGGGAGTAGGGGGACTAGGTAGAAATTGTATAAATTGGGCTTTTTGAATTACCATAGATGAAAAATTACCAAAATATTTTTGACCCAGTTGTACTTACCAGAGCTCAGGACAGGAAGCAAAAATTGTTACCTATTCTGGAGTAAGCAAGGAAGAAGCCTAGGGATATGTTTTTCTGTTGCCAGGCATATTTGGAGAAGCCATTAATGTCTGTATAATTTTTTTCTTCTGGTAAGGAACAGGATGCTGTATTCAGATAAGAACTATGAGATACTTTCCTGTTAATAAATAATAAACATTTTAGAAATCTGAGGACCAGACTTCTTAAATTGCTAGACACAAGTTGAGATCTGTGGCCTGCCAGTCCTGATTCTGAAGTTCTAGTGTTTTGTGAACGACAGGCAAGTGCTCCATGAAGCTTATTCCTTAATGCTACTGTAGTTACTTATATAAAAAAAAAAAAAAATAAATGAAAGGAGGATATAGAATGGGCTTTATTTAATAATATATGTTGCAGAACAGAAATGTTGGGATAGTTAGGTAGCATGGTTCTGTGAGAAATTCTTTTGCTAACCAAACTGAACTTTGTTCTCGTATGCAATTGTAGGTTGAATCTACCAAGGTGGCTACCTGAAAACTGTAAATGTTTACTTAATCAAGCCCTCCACTACTGTGTGATACTTGGGTTTAAAAAATAACAATGTGCAATCCTTTTAATAACAAATGCAATAGATGGTTGGTTTACTGTCTATCGGTCTGTTACCAATAGACAACTGGTTTACTGGTAATAGACTGATGGACAGTATATAGGTTTGGTACCATATATCGGTATTATCTGCTTTTGAAAGAACTAATTTTAAAAAAGAGTATATCTGTAGGGAGTGAGTGGGTCTGATAGTGCACAAATTCATCAGTGATCTGGCAGTGAATTTGTGAATGCCGTGGTTAACATTTGTAAATAACATAACTTGTTAAAAACATGAATAGTTAATCTGAACAGAGCGAAGTAGGCCATAGGGCATGCTGTGTGTTTGAAAAGAGTTTGTGTTATGGTTGGACTTTAGGCTTCATTTAAAGTGAAAGGGAAGGTGTTTTGAGGAGCAGACATTCTGCAAATGATTCAGGCAGTCAACTCAACAAGAACTCTCACTTCAGTGTTACAGGAAAAAAGGATTAATTCTATCTCTAAGTAAATAGACAAGGAAGTAGTGAGCAGAATTAGGAAGAGTTTAGGTTCTAAATCATGTGGTTAAAATGATACAAGATTATAATGCACAGTTTTGATATCCTCAGTTTAAAAAGGAAGATAAAATTTATGAATGCCCCAAAATTAACAGTAAAAATGTTTTAAGAGTTTGTAATGAGAGACTTAAGGAGAAAGATCAGTATAATTGATTAAATGCAGAATTAAGGAGGCTCTTGAAAATAAAAGAAAAATGTTTGCTGCAGTCTGTCCCTTCAAGATAGACAGAGATATGTGAGAATATCAAAGTGATCAGAAAAGTGTTAGTGGTAGGGATTTATAGAGAAGATAAAGGACAACTATTCAGTGGGTGTGTATCTGTAATACAGGATTCCAAATATTGATGATTATTTTTTTCTAACAAGGCTTTTTTTATTTCCTGTTTGTTAATGTTTTCATGGACTTCTGTTTGTTGACATCAGGTAGCATGTGTATCTCTTTTTGATAAATCTTTAAATCTACCTAATTGATGTCTGTCTTTAGCACCAAGTGACCTTTGATATTAACAGCATGGGGGAGGTGGAGAAACAGGTAGAACTAATGCTGCCTAATTGAAAAGATACACTGGAGACTTCCAGCACAGAGTCTGCAAAGGCAATTTTTTTCAGATATATCAAACTTTTACTTGGAAAATTAGTTTTCAAAGCATTTGAGAGTGAAAGAAGTAGACAGAATAGAGTGCACACATACAAAACAAAAAATTGTCAGTGAACAAATCTGATTGACAAAGCTGAGATGGGATGTGAACATACATTGCACCTGTAATTTTGATTGAAATACTTAAGTGGATGTTAACTTGTTCATAACTTGTCATTTTGATTCTTTTATAAAGTAGATAATTTTCTCATGCCCGGAGTGCCTGCTCTATGTATAGTCGGAGTTTGGCTGAGTTTTGAGTGTATGAAGAGAATACTGCTTTTCCAGCAAAAGATCACTTTCTTTGATGCTAGTAGGATTACATGTATTTAAAGACTAGAAGATACACATTTTTATAAGTGGAGATTCCATAATAGAGACTGTAGTAGAGGCACAGTAGTAGCACCATGTCATCTGCAGTGATTTTTTTCTTTTGTCAAAGCAACATGGGCTTTAATGGGAATTTCTTATCAATTTCCACATGAAAGTATCGATCATTGGGATTTTCTTCTCATTTTATGTATAAATTTCTAAACTTTAGCTGTTAAAAAAACCTGTATAAAGCAGAAGAGGAGGAAAGGGAAAAGCTGTGTCTAAATATCACCCAAGTGTGTTACCTAAGCAGTATTTTCTCAAGTTTGTTGCACCATCTTTGGTGGAAGAATTGTGGCTTCATTTGCTGATGTAGAGAAAGAAGAGTGTTTGTATTTGGTTTTGTGTCCGTTCTGCTTTGTTTAGTTAAGTCTTGAGGAAAATGAAGTAAGAATGAGTAGCATTTACCAATTATAAAGCAACTTGAAAGAAGTGATTAAAACAAAGATGCAAATATCCATATCAGCTTGTGTTAACAGAGTGAGGAAGAGCTGCAGGTTGCTCTTCCCTCTGTGATGTAGTCCTTACTGCTTTTGAGTTTGGGAATTTGTCACATACCAATGGAACTAGAATGGGGAACTAGCCATCAAAGCTGAGAGGG
This sequence comes from Actenoides lindsayi, assembly GCA_025331215.1. NCBI lineage: Eukaryota > Metazoa > Chordata > Aves > Coraciiformes > Alcedinidae > Actenoides > Actenoides lindsayi. The sequence continues at coordinate 10,797 of WTSP01017213.1, read as the reverse complement.
AGAGTTAAGAATGAAAATACCAGAGTGCATGTTTCAGGTAAGGAATGCACCGTTTGAGAGGATCTGGGTTACATAATAAATATCACCATAATCCTGTTTCCTGTTAATTTACAGGAATGTCATGCTTTTAAACGAGAGAAATCTGTTGAGTAGCCAGAGTTAGACCCAACAACAGACTGATGGAAGTGGACAGCAAAATGGGTTGAATGAGTGCAGAACTACCTTATTCCACTGTAAGTATGCACCTGTAACTAAAGTAGCAGGTATTTTTCTATTTTCACTTGTTTGATACCAGAGATTATGGAAATAACTGTCAGTTCTCCTCAGTTTACAGAATGTAGAGTCATGTTAGAGTCATGACAGTATTATACTGTAAAAAAGCATATATATATATATTTCTTTTCCTGTGACTGTTTTATTGAGATTCCCTTAAAGTATAATTCTCCTTAACATGTATGTTGTCCTTCTAACCTATGCAAGTCAGCAGACTTGTGTCCTGGCTTGAGTGAGAACAGAAGTAATTCTGTTCAGTGATTTTACTTTTCAGCTCAGTTCTTCTAACTTGCTGCACTGTCTGAAGTTAGCAGCCTGTTCTCACAGCCAGTGGCTGCTTCTGGCAGTGAGAACACCCCATGTTTAGAGTTACTACCAAGGATGGGTGTTCAGACCAAGGCCAGTGCTGAATCTTGTGCACCATGTTGGGAGTGCAGAAAGTAAAAGGCTGCACCTGCAGGGAGGACAGGACGAGTGACCCCAAACTGACCAACGAGGGATTCCATCTCATAGATGTCATGTTCAGTATAAAGCTGAGGGATCAGGAGGGTCAAGCCCTGGCTTGGCTCAGGTCTTTTTCTGGCTTCTTACTCATATCTTCACTTCTTACTCACATCTTCAATGCCAGCATCTAAGGAGGACTCTGTCCATTCTGCCTTCAATGCCAATCTGTGTGTTCCTGAACACAGATCCTGTCTGCCACGGGGCCCAGTCCGGAGCTTTCCTGGTGCCTGCACCACAACATCAGTGGTGATGGGGAGGTAATTGCCATTGCGGGGGGTTGGATTCAATACTGGTTCTGTATATATTCTATAATTATTATTATTTTCATTTTCATGAAGGCTGTTCTAGTTCCCTCTTCTAATTGCTAAGTCTCTCTCCCTTATTCACTTTCTGTCTCCCTTTGGGGAGGGAGGAGCGTTAACAGAGAGCATCTGTTACAGGTCTAGCAGGCTTCCCTGGACCTGAACCATGACAACTTTTTTGAAATGTAATGACTTTTGTGGGAGAAGAGTTCTGCTGGAGAGAGAGCTGCAGCTCTGTCTTGATTATGGACCAAGATGGTACGGGGTTTTTGTCTATCACCCAGCAGTTTTCAGACCTGAAGAACTGGTTGGTTCTGGATAGCAACCGTTATTTTGTTCACTTAAATGAATAGTCATCAGAACTTTTGCTTCAGTTTCCAAATTTACTGCTCCCTGTGATTGCTAAGAAATAAAGCTGTAGTATTTTTTCAGAACTCGGAATTGCTCGTCACACTGTAATCCTCTTTGTTCTCTTTATTTTCTTGCAGTCTGTAAGTCTGTTTCTTTCTTTATGCTGTTGGCCCATTACCTGATAGCACTGTGTTACTACTTTTTTTTGGTTGTTGTACTGTGCCTTTCAGAAGGACTCTTGTTCCTTGGTCAGTGATGAAGACCTATAAATTGACCTCTGCTACTGTAGTGCTGGGCTCCCTACTTCAAGAAAGTTATGAACTTACTGGAGTGAGTCTGAAAGAGAGCGACAAAGATGATTAAGGGATTGGAGCACCTTTCATGTGAGGAGATGCTGAGAGAGCTGAGGTTGCATAGTCTGGAAAAGAGAAGGCTCAGGGGAGATGTCACCAATGTATAGAAATACCCAATGAGAGGATGTAAAGGGATTGGAGCCAGAACCTTCAGTGGTAGCCAGTGAGTGTTAAAAGGCAATGGACACAAATTAAAATAGAATAGAGTACATGGAAAACGTAAGGAACTCCACCTAAACACAAGAAAACACTTTACTGGGAGAACAATTAAGCACTGGAATGGGTTGAGCAGAATTGTGTCATCCATGGAGATAATAAAAACCCAACTGGATGTAGTCTGGGACAACTTGCCCTGCTTGAGCAGAGATACTGGACTGTGTAGTCTCACGAGGGCCCTTCCAGCCTCAGTGATTCTGTGTAAAGATAGTTATTAAGATGGTGAGTATTACAGAATCTAAGAGAGACGGTTTAAACTAACTTTCAGCAGGTGAAGCAGTGAAGGAACATGCCAGTAGTTGTGAATAATTCTTCATGCTAAAGGGGGAGTATTTATCACAGTCCTACATGAGGATCTTGACCATTGGAGTATAGGTTATATCATGGACAAGGTAGTAGTGTTAATCACTGCCTCCTACGCTGTGCAAATGTCTTCTGAAATACTTGCTTTTTCAGCCAAAATGATTTGGCAAAACTAATAGAAATATGAAAGTAGTTGGGAATGAAGGAAACTGAGGCATAAATTATTGTCTAGCCCTGAGTAAATGCTGTTCTTCATGGTTTAGGACAGTACAGTGCAATCTAGCATTGTCTTCTGAATGACTTCATATCAACCAAATCGTGACACATTCTCTATATTTCCATTATTTTTCTAAGGGATGCTGTAAAATAGATTCTCAGAGTAGTTGTGTAAAAACTCCTAAAACCTAGAAAACATTCCATTTTAATTTTCCATTTTCATCTACCAAGGATGAGTACCTGCTCTTTCCTGAGTTATGTTTACATATTAAAACAAGATTTAAGACCTTTTGAAAGCATGCCTATAATAAGTTAAGAGTCACTGCCACCTAGTGGAACATTAAGAACTTCGACTAAAACTTGATAAAATAAGGTTTGGAGAGGAGAGTCCACAGGTTTTTATGGTTGACACAGAATGAGAGATGCCAAGTCACAGCAAAAGCTTTGTATTTTTGGGGGGTAGCTTATGGTCATTATTCTTCATTTAATATTTGCAACTTTTTTTTCCCCCATTTATAGTAGAACGTGATACTTTTGCTGACTTCTAATATTTGAATACAAAACCAGGTTATTATTAATGGAACTCTCAGAAGCCACAAAGGCTGTTATGCTTTTGTGGCAAATATTGCAAATACTAGTCTTTAGTAGTTCCTAGCTATAAAATATTGTTTATATACTATTTAAAAATATGTTCATGATGTTTCATGTGACAGGCAGCATGTCTTCTAATCTTGAGATTGGTACTAAATATGAAACTTCAGCTGGTTTTACTGAGAAATTTAAATCAATGCAGTGTTTGGCTAGAAATTACTGCTTTAATTGAGAGGATTTTTATCTGATTCAGAATGAAAATGGAAAGCTGGGTTTGCAGAAGCAGCAAATACATTCCAGATGCCAATAACGTAATGCAGCTTTTATCTAACTTGAGGTGCAGTATGTGCAACACTGCCATCTGGGAGCATCAGTCAAGCTAAAGGAGAGCGTTAGTCACATTGCCATTTTCCAGTAAATTCATGTTTGTATGACAAATTAATACACTGTTTACTGGTTCCCACTTTTCTTACGGATTTTTACTGCAGAGTCACTTTGTCATTGCAGGTGGAACTTGCCAAGTATGGTTGTGTACCATTCTTACTGGCTTCTGTTGCTCAAGAAAGTGATTTTCAGCATTAAAACTTTGTTGATATGTGTCCTGTATTAATTAATAGAACATGAAAACAAGAGAGGACTCTGGTGATAATCACTTACTTGAATTCTCATTCAGTCTTGTGGGGGGCTGTTTTGCAATTTTATTTAAATAATAAAGTTAACCTTAAAGTTAAGATTTCCAGACACGGGTAAAATTCCCCGATCTATGCAAAGTTCTTCAGTTTCTGATTATTAGAAACCTGCACTATATTTCTTTCTTAATTTCTTTATGTATCCAGACTGATCTCTTTCTACTATGTTTACATAATAGAATGTCACTTTATTATGTTTCTTTTGCTTACATAAGAAAGAAGTATTGATCATATCATTACTTCTTGCTGCAGTAAATGATGGCAGATATAAAGAGATAGCAGAATGGAGAGAGAACACGTAATAGTCAACTTGTAAAAATAATAAATAGTCATTAAAATGAACTCATTAATGAGTGGATATAATAAAGATATGGGGCATAATTGATAAAAATAGCATTGCACATACAAACGTGCATTGTCAGCCTGCTACTCTTCCATGTTCTTAGCAACTAAGGATCATGTGAGATTGTTAATAATTTTGAACTAAATTTGGACAGTTTAGGAGAATTATGAAGAGCCTTTTCATGATGAGTTTGTGCATGCAGCTCTTAAACTGTAAGACTGAGACCTTGTGTTCATTATAATTTTGAAGATAATAAGACTTTTTTTATTTAATTAACTTTTAGAATGTCAGTTACATTTTTGGTGTAGTGATTCCCACAAGTTCCTTTGTGCCTTGGTTGCCCTACATGAGTAAGTTATTTTGAAAATCCAGTGTTTGGACTGTTGTAGGGCAGCCTGCCTGTGACAAAGGAATCTGTGGCTGTCTAGTTTAACATGTCAATAGTCAGGTAAAGCATATCATAAAAGCACGGCCTGACCTTTGGATGTTGTTTTTCAACTCCTGTTAATTATAATTCAAATCAGTTGTGCATTCATAAACCCCAAATAATTTAGGACCTGGATTCTGAAGATATTTATTAAACTGATAACAGCAGCTGCTTCTCTCCTCATGATAAAAATTCTCCAAGGGTATGGGCACTAGAGGGGTGGAAGTAGGGGACAATTTTAGTAAGAGAAATCAACTTTGAATCTGCTTTTTCATGAGTTAGATTTGATTAATTGGCAGCTATTGGAAGGTGCTGCAAGAATCAGTTTTTCAGCCTGTTTACTCAGGAATGTTGCATGTTATTGAAGAATATTTACTTCAGTGATTTCAGTTTGTGGTCAGCTAAATCAGTGGGGTTAACACACAGTTCATCCACAGCCCCTTAATAATGTTTGTTGTGGTTTCAGTTAAAATCCTATTTCAACCTACTGAATATTGATGTTCTAGTGGTCCTGGATCTGGGCCACGCTTCATTAGTTCTGCTCAGCTTCTGTGTTTCTGTTGGCAATGTAACAGTGACTGCTGTAAGTTACTGCACTAAACTTCGTAGCACTGTTTCCCTTCCAAAGGTGTATAATCACTGCATCTTGTCACAGCCCAGCATAGGGACTTGTACACTATGTTATAAGGTATTTCCACTATGTTTTCATTATTATTCATTAACTACAGTAACAAGTTTTTCAGAAAAGAGCATACATAAAACTACCAAATTGTTCATGACATGTTTTATCTATAGGGGGTACTGTTGCCTAAAGCATAATGAAGTATATTAGAGACTTTCTGGTGAAACAGATACTGAAAAGTAAACAGTTTTCACTTAGGAGGATCTTTAGTCATATAAGTGTAATGGCTTTTTCATCTTCTATAGCCTAATTGCTTTTTTCTTACTAAACTGTTAGGGAATTATTGTTTAAAGGCAGGCTTTTGAGTACTTTATAATTTGTCATATTCTATGAAATGGCCACCAAGATGTAATAATAATGTTGAATTATTTCAAAAGGACTTTGGAAAGGAAAAGATTGTGGCTATTAAGACAGCTCATCTATGTAGTTGTAGATGTGTGTTCATGCATGCATTGTATGTCACGAAAGGGCTCGGAATGGCATACAAAAGACTACTATTTTCTGGAGGAAGTGGGAGTCACATGGATCATTTCTGCCTTTAGTATAGGAGGTGTGGTCCTTCCCCCCCGCCGTCTCCACTTCACAAAAATCGTATGTAAAGGAATGACAGTTGGGGTTTAAGAGCTGATACTTGACTGCCCAGAGGCACTAGGGCAAGTGAATATATGATCTAGTCTTTGAATGTACTAACCTTTTGGGGAGGGGATGCTGTCAGGAATAAAATGGTTTTACATTAGCATTGCTCAAGGCTTCTGAGGTTTGTTCATTAACTTTTCTCTAGGTTAGCAAGTACCCACCTAGCACTCAGCAGCTGCTTCTTTCAAAAGAGTTAAAGAAATTGTCTTCTAGAAACCCCTCCGCACTGGCTTGCTCTGTCACTGCTTTGGCAAAAGTGTTGTAAACTGTTTGACTCAGAAAGATTTTGAAAATTTACTTTTTTTTCTATTTATAATATTAATATGCTCATCATAAACAAAAGAAACTTAGATAATGGAACAGTATGTAAATACCTAGATAGGGAGAAAAGCAATGGGTTTAGATACCTTGATGCTAATTGCCTCTATTTAGCAATCACACAAAAAGATGGGACTTTTTTTCCCCCCTCTTATGAGCCTCTGGGCTGAAGCTGGATGTGATGTAGATGGTGATAAAAGTTTCACATCAGTGGCTGGATGCAAGGAGAGGGGTACAAGTGTAACCACATTATTGTTTTGTCCCATTTTTATAATACAGTCCCATTTTCCTCTTGCAATATGTTAACTCTGCTAACATTTTCTGATTTGTACTCTTATGTCCACACCATCTGAATATGGCTTTGTTCATGGTCCACCAAGGACAGAATCGTTCTAATGGTGAGCATCTGGAGGAGTAGTTTTGGAATGAAGAAAGTGGAAAATGAGTGCAGTGATGAAAATTCAGAATTGAATGTGAAGCTGTATGTGGTCTATTGTAAATGAGTCTTTAGGCTGTGGAAAATTGCCAGTGAAGTGGAATAGTTTATTGTTGAACTTGCTGGAGATAGAAAGCAAGATTCTTTCAGTGTTCTTCATACCCTTATCTTGGTCAATGGCAACTGACCACTGTGATGCTTGATACCAAATTCTGGCAGGTGTGTCCTCTGAGGAGCAGCTGAGAACTTTGAATTTGTGTAGTTTGAAGAAGAGGATGCTGAGGCGGGGGACACCTCGTTGCTCTCTACAGCTTCTTGAGAAGGGGATGTGGAGAGAGGGAAGTACTGAACTCTTCTCCCTGGAGCAGAACATATGGGAAGAACAATGCGGAGTCGATATATAGTCTGAATCTCTATTAGGGAACTTTTCTTTACTGAGAGGGTGGTCAAACACTGGAACAGGCTTCCTATAAAGGTGGTTGATGCCCCCAACCTGTCAGTGTTTGAGGCATTTAGACAATGCCTTTAATAACATACCTTCACTTTTTCGGTTGTCCCTGAAGTGGTCAGGCAGTTGGACTAGATGGTCGTTGTAGGTCCCTTCCAACTGGAACTACTCTATTCTAAATTTATTTAAAAATAAATAAATAATCTCAGCTGGTAATTTTCATTGGTTCCAGCCAAGTTTATCAGTACCCAGATGGGACTTAGTGCTCTTTAATTGTTTTCACTGAAACAATTGTGCAGCTCATTTAAGCTTAAAGAGCAGTTACCTTTTGGTAGCATGCTGAAGTATGTTTTTGTAAAAGCATGGTGCAGCTGTCAGCTCATGACTCAGTGATACGAAAACCATACTGAACTAATGAAAGCAGTAAGTAAATGGGGTTTGAAATAAGCTAAGACAGTTAACTTAATGAGCCCAGAATGGCTGTAGCAGGTCTGATCAAAAACCTGTCTAGCTCAATATTTTTTCCTCCAGCAAGAAAAATCACTAAGAACAATGGTCATCAGTGGTTGCTTACATGGTTATTCTCATATTTGCTGAGAGCAGCGTGAACAGTTACTAACTTCTGCAGATTGTTCTGCTAGCATTCAGAAATTAGGACACATGGACTTCCTTGGCCAGAGGTGGTAACTGTGTTTAAGAATCTTCTAGTGACTTTCTTGTGAGTTGGGTAACTAGTAATGAGAATGAACTTATGGTCACTGTAACTGGCTTAGATGTCTGCTACTAACAGCAATGTAAAATTCGCATTTCTGCTCTCAGAGATTGTCACTTCTGTGCCATAGATGACAAAATGTGATAAATGCTGGTAAAATAATGGCTGTAGGGATTACTTTCATTCTCAGTTTTGATGGTGGTGTTTCGAATTCCATCCCCCCCCATTTTGTTGTTCTTGCATGGTCTTCGTTTTTGTTTCAGAGAGCTACATATCTAAAAGAGTTTAAGTTCACAAAGAACAGACAACCTTTGGTGATATGTGTGTTTGCATCCTGATTTATCCACTTTGCTGATGGCAGCCTATGAATATGTATTGCAGTGTACCTGCAAACATTCTGTACAAACAGATAATGTGGGTTTTTTGTTGTTGTTTGGATTTTTTTTAGCATTGTATAATGCATAATTTTAATGATTAACCTGAGCAAGCTGAAAGTAGTTTTTAAGAAGCAAAAGCTATGAAAGGAAATCATATGTCATTTTAGTGACTTTTTACCTTTGATTACCTTGGGTAATTTTCAGAATATCAAAAATGTATTTTTAATCTTGTTGGAGCAAAATATTGGAAGTATGGGGGAGTAAATTTTTATTTTTAGTATCTTTCTATTTGTAATCTGACAGTTACAGTAGGCTTAGTAGTAGTGCCAGTGTTACTTAATTTGCAGAATAATACCTTCTGTGTTAGCAGGTTTGGAAATACTTCAAATTGCTGGGTGATTTCAGAACAATAAAAGCTCCTTGGATTTGACTTAAAAGGATAATTGCTCCCTGTGACTTTCTTCAAGGCAGCAAAACAAATGGGTATGCAGAGAAGCATTTTTTTCATAGGAGATGTGAATCTTGGAGGAACCTATGTACATAGGGAAAAGGAGAACATTTTTAATGCTTGTGTTATATTTGAAACATTTGGGGAAGGAAAAAAAAATCTATTTTCATCCTTTTTAAAATGAAAGTATCTAACCTTGCAACCTTTTTCTGTGTACTGAATGTTGAAAGGCAAAGAAAAGTATGTTAGTGCTTTTGCTTTCAGCTATTAAAGCACTTCTGTCTCTTTGGTTTAGTAACCATTAAAACTTTGGAGTAAAACTGAGCTTGGACAGGATACAAGAACACATGGGATTTTTCTTTCCCCTTTCAGAGCATTTTTGAGCCCCCGCGCACTGGAAAGCATAGTCAGAAAGGCGCAGAAGGAGGAGATATTTTTGTGGCCTTGATGTCAATGCCACGTTTTAAAGAAATGACATCATGAAAATTGCTTTCCACTTCAGTATCTCTAAGGATTATTAACAGGAGAAACTCCAGACCTAGAAATACTTTGCAGTCTGTTAGTGTTCAAAATGAGTTAATTTTGTCAGAACACAAAGGAATTTGGTTCTTGACTGATTTAATTGAGGACATTCTGGCATTACTTGAAATGCAGTTACTGGTTTTTTTCACACATGCCCATGAGATTGTGGGGAGAGCTGTTGATGTTTGTCATGTCAGGACTTGTAGGGATGACAGGTAGGGTGAGGATGTAAAGGGAGATGTAACAATATCCCTAGTTGCATGTTTGAGCAACTGCAGATTTTGCTAAAAAAGTACACATACGGGAGTCTGTGTCGGTGGTTGGCAAGGGGTTCATCTATATGTGCTGTGATGAGTGATGAAACCCCTACACTGAGTGAATCAGAGCTTGAGCTGATTTGGTAATTCTGTAAGCAGTTTTGGGGTTTGTGTGCGCACACACTTATATGCGTGTAGAGAATATAAAAATAGTTCTGCTCTTAATATGTATGTGCATGCTCTATCTGAAAAATTTTTACTAGTTGTCAGCTAGCAGCATGCTTAAAGTTCATGTAAACTTCCTGCAACACTGCCAGTTCTCACAGTCGAACAAGGCTGTGTGGTGTCTGTATTTTATTCTCTCCCTAGCAGCTGATTTAAGTTTAGTAATTAGAAATAGTAAGGCAGTTTAGTTTCACCCCATGGGTATAATACTGATTATTAATTTGGGAGGAAAAATTCTTCTTTCTTTTCATGAGACAGGTGTTTGTGTTCAGCAGTCCCTTCTTCACAATCCTATAGGTCTGGACTGTGTTAGTTTTTTGGTTTTGTTTTTTTTATACCCATCTTAATAAGCTTTCACATAAGGTTCCATTTGGATTCTCAGATCTGCATCTTGAAAGCATTGCTTAACTGACAAAGTGAGGCAGGTCCTGTCCCAAGTATGTTACTAACATACTTCTTTATAAAGTATGTTAGAAATGGAACATGTTGAATATTAAAGACTTGTAAACATCCATGGCTATCCACTTCATCAGGCATTTCATTGTAGTCCTTAAAGTCTGTTAATGGATTCCTGCAAGATTATTTATGAGGTAAGAGTAGTCTTAGATTTGAGATTATGTGGACTCTGATTCGTGACTCAATGAACATAAACTTTATTAACTGACAAAATTTTCATTAAGACGAGAGCATAGCATGTTATGCTGAACATTTAACTGAAGGGCTTTGACAAGTACTGTCATTGTGCTGATTGTCTTTGGACCATTGTTGGAAAGACAGCTTTAACCTGTAAAGCTAGTGGTTAGTATGGACACCCAAAATCTACTGACTACACTGTCTGTGTGAAGTCTGGTTTTGCTGTTTGAGGGTAGAATTTCAATTTTGGTTCTGGATTTTACTTCAGGAATTAATTATGCTTGTCTCCAAACAGTATCTTCTATATGAACAATGCTTTAAGTTTTCAGAATTAATCGGAGGTCCAGTGTGAGTAAGTGACCAGCTGTATCCATTGGTGACAATTTAAGTGACATAAAGCCTTCAGAGTGATTTTTCTGAATTGGTCGATCACATGGTCAATTGTTTCTTTGCTGTGTTGTGGTGGGTTGACCCTGGCACGGCACCAGGTGCCCACCAAGCCCTCCTATTGCTCCCCCCACCCCCATCAGCACGG
>WTSP01017211.1:0-22990 GCA_025331215.1 Actenoides lindsayi | reverse complement strand
CCATTGCAGGTGAGGTTGGCCAGGGCTCTGAGCACCCTGCTCTAGTTGCAGATGGCCCTGCTCCCTGCAGGGGGTTGAACTAGATAAGCTTTAAAGGTCCCTTCCCACCCAAACCAGCCTGCGATTCTAACAGTCAGGGCTGTTTTAGTACCAAGAAGAAATGCAGAGCACCTCAGGCACTAGAGCCTGTACATGGCAACCCAGCTGGTCCAACCCCATCCTACAGCCATGCAAGCTGAGACAGTGGCAGGAGGTGTACTGGTGCCATCCTACCCTACGTCCCATCAGCATCCCATACTTACTGGTCACGGCAGGGAGTCTTCTGGGTGCACATTTAGCTGCCCAGTGGCTGTGCCTGCCCCAGAGGTATCTGTGCCCCTGTCGTACTGAACACAGGGCATTTGTGATGCTCCAGAGTGAGAATGGGATTTTCACAGGCATGATGACTGCACTGAGGGAAAAGGGCATTTGGCTGGAGGCCGCTGACCAAACCTGTGTTATTTCTTTAGGAAGAAGCTACACTGAAGGCAGCAAATGACATACTGCAAAACTGGAAACGAGAGAAAAACAGTCCCTGAGCACAGCGGAGAGAAAACCAGGCTCTCCTTGGTCCTCACCTGCCACGACTGCTCTTCCTCCTTTTCCTTTGCTTGGCTACAAACTTTGATCTGTCCTTGTTCTTGTGCTTTCAACTACATTTTCTGTCAGACCAATAGGTAAGAAGTTTGCCAGGCCCAGGGTCTGGACAACACTTTCTGTCACTGTGAAATGATCGCACTGTTACTTGCGAGAAGCGAGCCTTTGGGCATCCTGACAGTATTCAGTGTTCCTTCTTCTTGTGTTAAAAGATTTTGATAATCAGTTCTGGGACACATCCAGCAAGACACAAGGTAAAGATGGCTCCTGGGGTCTTATCCACCACCAAATTCTGAAAAGGTGTTTCAGAACCTACCTTTAAGGCCACGCTGGGGGGTTAGCGTGGCTTGTCTTGCTCCGCGTCCCCTCCCACATCCCCTGGTGCTCAGGACACCGTTTCCACCAGCACCCACGAACCCCACAGGACTGACTGTGCAGTATCACTGCCCCTTGCAAGGTTTGATTCCTCTAATCCTGAAAATTATAAACCCAGTGAAATTCTGATTCCCATAATGAACAACTTTATGACCACGTAATCAGTAACAGGTCTCCCCCAGGAAAGAGGCTGCTGTTGCCAGACCTTCCCTGTGCACCCCCCAGCACTTTGTCAGGGCAGCATCGTCCAGGCTGCAAAGCAAAACCTTCAGGCCTTTGACAAGAGCAGGCAGTGGCCGGGGAGGACAAACACAGCGTCCTCTGGCTGCTCGTGGATCTCACAACCTCTGGGGTCACAGGAACAGCATTAATTTTTGCACTATTCTCCATCTCAACCCGGATAACAACTCCAGCCAACATCATTGGTCACTCAGGAGTTACGTGCAACGGTCCGTCCAATATGTATTTTGTGGCAGTTAAATTATTAAAGATGAATTACTGCAATTACTGAAGAGCAAACGTCTCTGTAACAGCGACGGGGCTGACACAACTCTCCTCGAGAGCTGCCGTCCTCACTCGTGCCACCTCCGCGCTGCATCCCGCCCTGGGGGCCGCTCGTCCCGCGGCTCTGCGGGGTTTGTGCCGGGCTGCAGCGGAGACGGAACCGCACCCGCCGCCCGCCTTCCCCCGCGGCAGCCCCCGCCTATCCCCCGTGCCCCAACACGCAGGCAGCGCTCGGGCAAAGACACCCAGACGGGGGGTGCCGGGACCCCGGGGCCGCTTCCCGGAAAGGCTGAGCCGCACCCTCCGTAGGTCACCCATCCCTCTGCGGAACGAAATAACCCCTGCTTAGCTTGAGAATTCGCGCAGGCGACTTAAACACTGTCCCTCCCGGACCCTGCCTGGCTATTGGCTCATGTGACGTCGATCTCCGCCCCACCGTGGGCGGGCACCGGCTCCCCTCGGCCAATCACCACCGCGGGGGGGCGTGGCCGGGACGCGTGCTCACAAGATGGCGGAGAGGGGTGCGGCGAAGCGGCCCCGGGCGGCGCGCGACGCTTCCCCCGTTACCGGCAGCGGCCCCCGAGGGGATCCCGCTCTGGGGAGGAAAGCGAACTGGCGGCGGTGGAAGGAGGAGAGTAAGAGCGGGACCCTCGCGGGGGGCGGGAGGCGGGCGGGCCAAGCGGGGGTCCCATCGGCGGGGCCCCGGGAGCGGGAGGAGCCGCCCGCGAGCGCTCGGTGCCCTCAGCGCCCCCCTCACCCTGGTGCCCGGGCCCGCGGCCCTCACCCTGTCCCCCACCCTGCTCGGAGCGCTCGTTATTCAAAGCGCGGTGCTGTTCCCTGCCCAGGGAAAGCGGAAAAGAAGAAATGGAAGGAAATGAAGCTGCTGAAGAAACTGGAAAAACAGCGGCTGCAGGAGCGGGCGGAAAAACAGCCCGAGAAGCAGGAGGAGCAGAAGGAAGACAGAGGTGACGCTGCTGTGAGGCGGTGGGGAGGCCCGGGTGGAAGAGCGGGGAGAGCTGGGTTGCAAATGGCCAGTCAGTTTTACGTGTCGATGAGAAAGGTGCTGCTCAGCTTGAAGGAATGAATCGCAGTATTGCCGGGGTTAGAAAAGACCTTTAAAATCATCCAATCTAACCCTTATCTAACGCTTCTGGGGCCACTGCTGCATGGATCTGTTGTAGATCAATCCACGCGTGTAAAGAGGCATCAACACAACGCAGCGAGCGCTGCACGACAGACCTTTCTTAGGAGAAAACCTGTGGTTAAACCCCAGAAAGATGTTGCTTTCCCCCTCCCCTCGCTGTGCCTGCAGCTGAAGCAGCAGATAAAACACTGCGGGGTGCAGCGGTCAGGTCCTGGCTGTCTTCTGATCCCCCTCTGTTCCCCAGGGCGTCTCTACACGCTGAGCGTAGCCCTGCCGGGCTCTATCTTGAACAACGCCCAGTCACTGGAGCTGCGGACATACCTGGCTGGGCAGGTGGCTCGGGCCTGTGCCATCTTCTGTGTGGACGAGATCGTAGTGTTTGACGATCATGGAGAAGATGTGAAGTAAGGAGGAGCCATCTCGTTCTCTTAAGAAAGTGTTTCCTCTCTGCTTTCTGTTTCTGTAATCTTTTATCGAGTTTGAACCTCTCAAATATAGCAGGATTTGTCCCGTTTGTTTCTTGGGAGTAGAGTGGGGTGTGCTGCCATTCTCAGGAGCAAGGTTTGGTCTTCTGGAGACCTGGCTATCTGGGGCTGTGCAGTCTCATGCTAAGTTCCCAGGCTGCTCTCTTTCTCTTCCAGGACTGTGGAGGGAGACTTTGAAGGCATTGGGAGGAGAGGCAAGGCTTGTGTGCAGCTGGCTCGGATCCTGCAGTACTTGGAGTGCCCTCAGTAAGTTCCATGTGGTCAGACTGCATCAGAACTGACTACCATGGGTATTGCTATGGGAGCAGAAGCCAAACTCTTATGTTGCACAATTGTTTCATTGTTTTCAGGAGTTTAACTGAAAAAACTGCATGCTATGGTAGAGGTAGATCAGGGACTTGGAGGAATGCCTTTGAGTCAGAACAGGGTTAGAATTGAGACTTGGATTCCATGGAAACAACTGTTCTCACCTTTCGACCTTCTCTGGTAACAGGTACTTGAGGAAATCCTTTTTTCCAAAACATGAGGATCTGCAGTTTGCAGGTAACAGTTCAGTTGCCTCTGTCCCAAGCTGTTGGTTTCCCCTTCCTGAGCTCTGGCTCTTGTTTCGCATGGGATGTGCAGAGCTGAGTATCTTTCCCTGCCCTTCAGAGTGCTGGTGAGGGGCTGTGGTGCTCTGGACCCGAGAGGGAGGGGGCAGGGGAGCATTTGTACCTGTGTTCCCAACATTTCTGTCCTCTCCTCAGTAGTTCATCTTCTCTGTGCTGTTGTAGGGCTCCTCAACCCTCTGGACAGCCCCCACCACATGCGGGTGGATGAGGATTCCAAGTACCGAGAAGGTGTAGTCCTGGACCGGCCAACTAAGCCAGGCAGAGGCTCTTTTGTTAACTGTGGGATGAGGAAGGTATGTCCATTACCTCTGAAGCAATTTCCTAGTCTCTCTGGCAAATTTGAAGCAGGCAGGGTGGGCACTGCTGGGTTTCTGAAGGCCACAGCAGGCTGGCATGGGGTTTAATGCTGTTGCATGCACCACATGAGCCCCGATCACAGAGCTCCTCCTCCCAGCTCCAGGCCAGAATGGGCCCACACTTCCTCAGAGGGTTCCCTTCCTTCCCCGCTTTCCCCAGTACTTCCAGAATGTCTGATGCTGATGGTGACTGTCACTGCAGGAGGTACAGATTGACAAACAGCTGAACCCTGGTCTGCGAGTCACTGTGCGTCTGGAGGAGCCCCAGAACCCAGGTAATCCACTGCTCCATTAGCTTCAGTAAACTTCAGTCCCACAGGAGTTGGTCCATCCCTATGACAGCCTCCAGGTTACTAATGTTTGAAGGTAGCCAACAGCTCTGCACATTCCCTTCAGGCACTGTTTAAATAACACCCTTATTGTACCTTCCTAGTGAACTGGAAAGAACTATCAGCTCCTTGACCAGGGAGAAGCAGCCTGAACATACTTGCACACTCAGAATGCTCTCAAAAGGGCAGTTCTTGGGTTTAGACCAAACAACTGCCCCGCCCCAGGAGAAACTGCCATGTGTGGCTGGTCAAACCCAGCTCCCCCCAGGAGATCCCAGGGGTTGTTAATGTCTTTGCTTCCCTTTCAGAAACTAAAGCGCGGAAGGGCACCGTGGTGGCCTCGCACCACCCTCGGACAGTCTCGGGCTTGTACTGGGGCTACAGCGTCCGCCTGGCCTCCTGCCTCAGTAAGTGTTTGCAGGGGTTCTCTGCCCCCTGCCACCTCTGCCTGGGCTTCCACGCCAATGCCAGGCCGACTGGCAGCACATCTACAGCGCACGTTATCATTGCTTGCTTAGAAATCTCTTTTGTTTCAAAGGCAGTTCACATGTGCAGCTCTCAGCCAAGTGGCAGAAAAGTTCAAGGGCTAAAGCTAGGGGTGTGAATCACTCCAGTCACCCACCAGTACTCTGCCACGTACCTCCACTCACCATTGTGCCAAATGTCCGTGTTGTAGCAAGAGAAGAGCTGGCCCTCTCCCATCTCCAGCCAGTCCATCTCCATTTCCGTAACTACCTCCTGCTCATTGATAGCAAAGCTGGCCATGACATTTGAGCTTAAGAAGCCAGCAAAATCCCATTCCTGTCTTCAGATTGATTTGACCTAAGAAAATCAAGCTCTTAGTCAAGGAATGGCTCCTGGCACCCACTGGAGCTTTGAGGAAAAGGTGCTGCAGTAAAAAAAGGGTGGCAGAGACTCCTGCAGCAAGGGAGTTATGTAGGAAAGAGAACTTGTTCTGATGTGTTAGTGGCCCTGAAAAGCAGGGCCTCCTGCTGCTGTCCCTTAGCTGGGGAGCATTTCAGCCTGTCCCAGGGTGCACTGCAGGGGTGAGGGCACTGCAGGAGTAACCCCCTCTTGTGTTTACTTCCCAGGTGCTGTTTTTTCGGAGTGCCCGTTCAAGGAAGGCTACGATCTCTCCATTGGGACCTCAGAGCGGGGCAGCCCTGTGGACCAGGCTACTCTCCCCTCCTTCAGGTTCATGTGCCCCCCGTTTCTCCCCACTCAGAGCTCCCAGGGTGGCCTGGTGCAGGCAGCAGAGCTGCACCGTGCCCTTGGTGTTCTCCCAGGCAGGAACACCCCTAGATACAAGTGCAAGACTTGCCTCCAGGCTCCCTCCTGTGCTCTGCTGCTCCCTTTTGCACCATGGCACATTCCTCTATGGGGCAGAAGCTGCGGGGGAACTACCCCGGGATAAGGCCACTTCCTTTCCTGTTTTTCTGGAGCACTTGGGCATGTGCTGTGGGGCTTTGTTAGGGAGGCAGCTGCACTGGGCAGTGTCCAGCAAGGGACACAGCTCCCTGCTTCAGCAGCAGAGGAGCCTGAACATAGACCTGCATACCTGAGCCAAAGAAATGAGTCTGCTTCTTGCAGATCAAGTTCAGAGAAGTGTTTGTGTGAAGCCAGTTCTTAATCCACTTGAAGGTTGAAGGCACCTGAGCAGTTCTATGTAAAGCTGCTGGCATCTGCCTTGGTACAGGGATAAGAGCCGGTGTCCCCTCTCACCCTGTCCCTGTCCTCTCCCCTAGGCATGCCCTCGTTGTGTTTGGAGGGCTTGAGGGCTTGGAAGCTGGGGTTGATGTGGACCCAAACCTCGAGGTCACCGATCCAAGTGTCTTGTTTGACTTTTACCTGAACACTTGTCCCAGCCAAGGCAGCAGAACCATCCGGACAGAGGTAGGACAGGGGGCAGGGTGCGGTGGGGCGCAGGGCCCGCGTGCACAGAGCGGTGCTGTGTTCCTGCTCTGGCAGCGACACGCAGGGCCCACGTGTCATTCCCCACGGTGACACCTTGGCAGAGCAGGGCTGGCTTTGCCCAGTGCTCCTCGGAGAGCAGCGGCTCTGACGGCCAACCGGGTCTGTTCCAGGAGGCGCTGCTGATTTCTCTGTCTGCGCTGAGACCCCACATCGCTGAGGCCGTGCAGACACCCAGCGGCAGCTGAAGGAAGGAAGGAAAACCACTGACCTTGCCCTCGGCCGAGACGGCCTCGGGGAGCAGCTGTTCAAAGGGGGTGCTGGACACAGGGCTCCAAGAGCCTGGCGGGGCCAGGCCGCAGCGTGACTGCAGCTGGCAGCGCTGCTCCACCGCCCGCCCATGGCCTCCTGCCTGCATGGCCCGGCCGAGCGCGGGTTGCTGCCTCTTGCAGCAGGGCCAGGCCTGGCAGCAGGCCAGGGCTCAGAATTCAGATGTCTGGGGGGGAATAAAGCAGTATGGAACCTCAGCAGTCGTGAAGTCCACTTGCAAGTGTCTCGGTGTAGAGGATGGGCACTCAGTCTCCAGAGATCCTACATATGCACTGACTCTGGAGCCCTGGGACCTTTGGGCTTAAAGGAAGTCATAACTTAATACTTATGCCAAGAAGCTGTTCCTGTTTCAGAAAGCCTGACTTCCCCCAGTCCCCTTCAACTCCAAGGCTTCATCCTTCCCAAGACCAGGAAGGGCTGGAGCTTCATGCTGGCTAAAGCACATCAGTGCAGCTTGTGATGCTTTAAGCTCTGCCTACAGCAAGCTCAGACAGGAAAGCAGCTGGAAAAGTTGGCTCCGTCCTCCCCCCTCCTGCTGAGATATTCAGAGCTTTGGTTAGAGCAGATAAGAAACAACCAGTACTGTGGGTGTTCAAAGCTTTAATGCTAAAAACATCTTCTGAAGGAAAACAATCATGCAATTCTTTGCCCACAGAAAGGCAGGAACCTCTCCTCCCCCTGCACCCACCTCGCTCCTGTCCTTCCCTGCTAAATAGCAGAAATAAAGTCACTTCCCTTTGTGTCTCAAAAGGGGCAGTTACAGGGGTGTGCTCCATACTGCAGCTTAGGGGCAAATTCTACAGACCTGCGATGGTACCAAATGCCCAGGAGCCTTCTGCAGGACCTGCCCGTGAGAGCTGCAGTGTGTGCATGTTTCACTGTTGGAGGGAATGAGGGGAAGAGGAAAGAAGCATTGATTTGATTCTTACTTCTTACATTTAAAATGGCACAAAGAACCAGTAGCCCATGGGTGACAGCTCTTGAGTCCCTTCCCAGGGGATACCTGGATTTGTCTAGTTGAGGATCAACATTTGTTTCCAGCTGTGATGGCTTTCAAGGTACTTGTTCTCTTCAAGATGTTTGGGACAAAGAGGAGCCCTGAGGCTCGCTCAATGCTCTCGATGGGAACCAGGAACCGTTCCAGGGGGATTTTCTCATCCACAGGGCTGTTGGGCATCACATATGAGCGCAACTCAATCTCCCCACTCTCCTTTTCCAGGATAAGCACCTTGAAGAAATGGGTGGGGACGGCCACATTGTTCTTCCCAATCACCTGGTACTTCACGTACATCTTCCCATCAGCCTCCATCCTGCACCAACAGCAACATCCCCTGTTACCTGCTAGTCTGGCACCACATCTACCCTCCTCAAGCCTCCTCCACCCCCCCAAGTGAGCCCCCACCCCACAGTATGGCAGGGAGCAGCCCAACTTCTTCACTAGGGCTGTAAAAACATCACTGACATGCAGGCTACACAAGGCCAAGCTCTGTATTGGGTCTGCTCCCCACAAATCCTTCGTGTTGTTCTTTAACAGCCTTTCCAAGCTATTTCCTGCTGTTGAAGGGAATCTCACCATGAAGACAGCTGCTCTTTAGCGCTACAGGAAGACCTTTGCAAATAGTAGTGCAAAGTTGTGCTCTGAAGTGGAGAAATAGTCCATGAAAGAAGTTTTAATCTGCAGAGGAGTCTGCAGTCTCATAAGTTCATCTAATAATCTAGTGATCTACTACCACTAGATTGTTAAAAACTGCAAACAAAAGCGACTTGGTTACGTTGCAGCTCAAGAAACCCACCCTTACTCATTAAATCATCAACTGAATGGGAAGTACACACACTAATCCTAAGAAAGGACCTTTCCACAGACCCTCTGCACACAGCCGGTCTCACCGACTGAGCGGGGGCCTCGGCAGATCACCCCTGGCTGGGGGAGCTGGGAGGCTGCACCCCCTCAGCCTGCCTTCCTTGCCCAGCACCAGGTCTCTTTTGAGCGTGGTCCCAGCTCGGCCCTCCTGTTTACCTGGGCAGGTAGAGGGGTCCCGTGCAGACATAGACGTTCTTGTTGTTCCTTGCCAAGCTCCTGCTGTACTTCTCAAGGTTATTCCAGGCGTTCTGGTTCAAATGAGGATTCTAGAAACATGACCAGGGTGACACAGGCAGCAAAGTCAGTCACTGGGGAATTTCCTCATTGTACAGTTTTCCCTGTAACAATACCAGCCTTTTGTGTAACACATCCCACAGTACCCCGGGCACTTTCCAGAAAAGATCTCCACTAATAACCTTTGCTCCAGACACTGTGTATGGCGAGGTCCTGGTTTGCACACCCAGAAAAAGAACCCACTCAGCTCAGCCCATCATGTTTGCCTGTTGAACTGTTCCTGCACTGAACGGTGTCTCCTGGCTTGAGAGCAGCACCCAGGCAGATGTGTTTGCAGGATTGCTGCTGTTACGTTTAGAAGGAAACGGAGCACCCCCGAGTGACTCTGGCCACTTGCATGGACTCTCAGACTGGTGAGGGTTAGAAGGGACCCGTGGAGATCATCTTGTCCAACTCCCCTGCCAAAGCAGGGTCACCCCGAGCACAGTGCCCACAATCACATCTTTGGTTTGGAATCTCTCCAGAGATTTAGAGGAGACTCTACAACCTCTCTGGGCAGCCTGTTTCAGGGTTGGTTCTATCACCCTAAAAGTAAAGAAGTTCTTCCTCATGTTGAGATGAAACCTCCTGGGTTCCAGTTTGTGCCCATTGCCCCTTGCCCTGTCACTGGCCACCACTGAAACCACTCTGGCCCCATCCTCTTGATATCGATAAAATCCCCTCTCCATCTACTCCAAGCCTGAACCCTATTGGGACAAACATCTTTGGCTCCTCTCTACATGAGCCCCACAGGGACAAACACACGGAAGAGCCAGAGCCGCTCCGGAGCGGTTCCCAGCAGGGAGCAGCGTCTGCCCTTGAACCCGGGCAGCTCCGGCTTCCCCGCCTCCACCCGCCCCGGTGCCCGCGGGGGGCGGTACCTGCGGGGCGATGTTGCTGAGGTAGAAGGTGTCCCGCATGGCTCGCTGGCTCCACTTATGGTTGGCGGCGGCTGCCAGGTGCCCGCGGTCGAAGCCGCTGCCGCGGTAGTCGGCGTTGGTGGCCCGGTGGTACTCGTGCACCGAATCGTCCTCCTGGAAATCGCAGGCGGCGCGGTCGGAGCAGCCGCTGAGGGTCTCCCGGTTGAGCTGCTCGATCACCCAGAGCGCGCCGCGGCTCCGCGGGTCGTAGCACAGCACGTAGGACTCGCGGCTCCGCAGCTGAGCCAGCCCGGGCAGCCCGTACTTGGTCAGCTCGGCCCGGCCCGAGCCCGGAGGCGCCGGCGGACCGGCCGCACCCACGACGGGCACCACGGGCAGGCGGCCCAGCAGCCCCTCCGCCGCATCGCCCTCTGCCCGGCGGCGGCGGGCGGTGAGGGTCGCGCCCAGCCCGGCGCCCAGCGCCAGCGAGGCCGCGGGCAGCAGCCACCGGCCCCGCGCCATGGCCCCGCGGCAGCGGCCCGCGCTTAAAGGGGCCGCGGCTTTCCGGCGGAGGCTCCTCCCGCGCGCCGAGACATCGCCCCTTGAAGGGCGAGAGGGCGCCGCCCCCCGCCACCTCCCGCCACCCGCCCCGGCGCCGAAAGGAGCGGCGAGGGCAGCGGCGTGCGAGGAAACCACTTTATTAGGACAAACGAGAGAACAGCGTTAAACCGGAGTCCCGGCGGCCGCGACAGGCGCTCGGAAGTACAAAACTAAAGAGCGGAACGATCCCCGAGACAGGCGGGACCCGCGGCTCTCCCCGGGCCGGACGCGGCAGCGAGCGAGCACCCGGCCCGGCCCCGCTCCCCTCCCGGGGCAGGCGCAGCGTTCCCTCGGCAGTGTTGATAGCGAGGGAAGCCACCGCTCCTCCCGCCGGCCCCCTGAAGGCAAAGCAAAAAAAACATCTCTGGGCGGAGGAGCTGGCGATGGAGCCAGGCTGGCTTGTAGCCACCAACCCCCCGCGGCCCCGGGGCTCTGCTGCTCGGGCACTCGGCTCCCCCCCGGCCGCTGCGGCAGCAATACTGCGGGCAGCACCTGTAGCAGCAGGAACTCCAAGCTGCACAACATGAGTCACGTCACCAACAGATGTTTGCACAAAGCCACCCGTTTAGTTCAAGGAAGCATTATAAAAAATAGTGTTTAAAAAGAAGCATAAAAGAAGGAGTTTGAGAGTGTTGGAAGTGTTCTCTATACCCTGTCCTGGCAATTCTTTCCAGACAAGGTTAAAAAAGTGTTATTTGTTCCTCTCTTTTGGGGAAAGGGCATTTTAGAAGAGCGCTCCAAACAGCTAAAACAAAGTCAGACATCAAGGGAAAACAGCCTCTGCTTCCCCTAACACTCCAGGCTCTCCCAAAGCATCATCTGGCTTTCCTTAAGCTCACAAAGTGTCAATCATTTCTAGGTTAGGTCACAAAATTCCAACTCAAAATCAGTGTTCTGAGTAACCACCATCAACAACTCCATCTCCAGTGTCCTGCTGCTTCCACCTCACAGGCAAAGCCATGAAGTTTTCCAAAACCTGACTTACAGTGAGGAGCAGGTGAGCAGACCTCTTCCTCCCAGGGAAGGCTCAGCTCTCCCCACATCCAGTATAGCATTGTTTCTCCTCCCAGCTGAAGATGGATACCCCCTTCCTTCCCCTGCCTGACAGTAGTCCTGCCTGTGTGGAATGTGTTGAAGAGCTATTTAAACATCCCCTATGAAACAAGGGGTCCCCAAAGCACCCCAGACTAACACCTCCCAACTCAAAGAGCTGCTGCTTCAGCCAACCTCTCTGCTCCTGCACCAGATTAGGACTGGAAGAAATCAGAGGTGGAAACACCTGAAGGGTGGAGCTGTTGTTACTTGGCCACACAAGCCAGGAACCACCAGTGAAATACCATCTGACCTCCACAACAACAACAACAAATCACCAAAAGCCTTTAAGGAATGAGGCCAAGGAAACTCATGAGGAGATACAAAAGCTGATAAGACTTTTTTCTCCTGGGTTTGCTTTTAAAGAAATGAGAAAGTCTTGGAATAAAGAAAGGTATGTCCCGAGCCATTGGAAAGTACAAACTGCCTTCAAGCAGCCCTTTTCAACAGCAGGACACAAGTCCTGCCACACAGGAGGTGATAAGGAGGAATACAAATCAGATTTTCATGTAGGAACCAGACTGTCTGGGTGTATCAAAGTTGTTACAATTCTCCCCAAAGAACAAGTCCATCAGTTTAAGCAGCCATAGTCTGGATAAAGCTGGAGAATTTATCCCAGAGAAGCTTTCCAGCAGCCAAAGCTCTCATCACATCCCTTCAAACAACTGCAGACTCCTTTTCAAAGCATTTACCACCACCCTCTAAGAGAAGTAAGATGGCATCATGCAAGCCCTTCAACACCTAGGAATGCAGAAGGCAGCATGACACCCACACTCAGGCAGCCACCTGCACTGCTGCTTGAGCAGCCACCTCCACCACTCCTTCCTCAAGTGTTCGTAATGCTACAGACCAGGACCTGGCTCTGAGCTGGACACCACCCCTGCAGGTCAACCTTGGGGCCCAAATGCTGCTCTGAGAACAACCAGAAGTCCATCTCCAAGTAAAGCTTTAAGGCTGATTTGCCTGCTGCCTTCCCAGGTTATTTTAAGGAGACTTCCAGCTGTTCAGAGCAGGAACCCTCATGGATGCTCCTACTACCAGTGAGAAAATACCATGTAAGGGAACCCTGCAGTTACCAGGGGAGACCCAAAACAGACAGCCCAGGTACTCAGGGAGGTGAGAGCAGAGCTTGTACGTGGAAAGCGAGAGAGCTACAGCAGTATTCAGAGTAGTTCTGAGACACAAGTGTTTGGAGGAGGTCCAGTTCTGCCTAGGAGTTTGACCCTCTGGTTCTATTTGTGCACACCAGTGCTCAAACCAGCCATGTGGCCATAGGAGCACTGACCACTGGCCTCTCCAGTGAAGGTACCCAAGAGCTGAGACCACCTGGAATAGCTCAGCAATACAAAGCAGGAAGACCATCCATCTAGTGATTGGAGACGACAGGATGCTTTATCACACGGCTCTCCTGGTCTATCAGATATTTCTTGGAGGAAAACTCTACCCTCTAGAAAGGATTGCAGCAGAGAGGGATACTGTTAGCCACACGTATTAATTAGAGATTGTTTTAAGTCTTCAGTTGCTCTTGCTCCACCACAGCAGCAAGACATGGCTGCATCGGTGTTTACTGGAGCATCTCCTGAAGAGGCAGATTGCTTGGGATTGCCCATAACATAGGTGCGAGCATCAACCTGTCCTTTGGTCCCCACACCCACCTTAGTGAGAATTACAGCAGCCTGTAAAGAACTGGCCTTCGGTGGCAGAAAACACACTAGTACAAAAGATGAAGGCTGACAACATCCCTCCTGCCAGGGTGATTCTAGGCCATCAGCAGCTTAAGCTGATCTTAAAAGACGACTGACCTTTACCAAATCAATACCCATAAATATCGGAAGCTGCAGCATCAAACAGCTGTCAACACAGCACGGAAAGGAAGGGAAGAGCACACTGGGTTAGTGTTCACTCAAGAGCTTCTGAACCACCCAAGCACCTGGGTGCTGGCACTTTCTCCCTCTGAGCATCAGGGTTTCTGACCAGCTGGGCACTGCCAGCAGGTGAGCAGCTCTCTCCATAGCTTGTCTTAGTCTTTGTCCACCTGAGCCTGCTCCACTGCGTTTGAAATGCACAAGTTTCCCTCTTGGGAGGGGCAAGTGTCCCAGCTCAGGACTGGGACTCCAACAGGACTGATACACACAAAAGCAGATCAGCCCCAGCACTCTGCTAATGACAAACATTGGTGTGCCCATTGGATTACTCTTACCTCTCCATCAGGCCTGTACCATGTCTCTTCCTGGCAAGAGGTACTATGAGACAATATGAAGGTTACTGTGACCAGAGCTTACGCAGGATAATACTACACAAGCCACTGAGGCAGAAACTCCCAGTGCCATGCCTGCATAAGCTCCTAAATACAACTGTCTTCATTGCACGTGACTAGATGCCTGATTCTTACAGTTCAGAATCCTGACTGTAGCTCCAGTTCAGAGCCAGGAAACCAGCGTGAGGCCTCCCCGCAGCAACAAGCTCCTGCTCTAAGGCTGTGCGTAATAAGGCTTGACTTCTACGCTTCATTCACTAATTAAAATCACCACAGTCTTGTTTTCAAGGAGACCTTGTTGATAAGGCGATTCTGGATTCAGTCAGTTGCAGTGCACAGAGCCACCACCTCTCAGCTTCTCCAGGTCTCTCTTCCAGGCAACGGGGTCCGAAGTGCCCGATGTCAGCTGAAAATCACCAGAAACTGATGCAATCTTCTTTGCACACCCCAAGGATGGCCAAGTGCAGACACAAGGGAGAAGAATCCAGAAGCTACTTGAATGGCAGGATGTGTGACTACATTGGAATACATTCTGTTCAAGAGGAAGATCCTTCTACTCACCCACCAAAATCCACTGGACTCAGTCTGTCTTTCACCATCAGAAGTTACTCCATGTGTTACTTCCATGATACAGGAGTCCATCCCTTCAGGGATATGCAGACAGATGTTTTCTTTCTCCCCAGACTTCAAGTCATTAAAAGAGATATAAAGAACTGCTTTTGGCAGCACAGAGGCATTTGAGATTTGAAAAAAAATCTGGAGTGCAGGACCCAGGCAGATGGGGAAGTAATCAGTCCTTGACCTAATAAATAGAATAGAAGGAAGTCTCCAAGGTGGCCAGTAGCCCAAACATGAAACCTGAAGTCCTGCAGAGACCTCTAGGAGCTTTAAATGCACCACACTGTGTGGGGGCATCTCCTGGGATCCACTGCTGAACAGTTTGACACCTTTTAGTTAGGCTCACGGACTATTTGGAATCTTGAAGTTCCTTTGCTTTCTTCAAAATCAGATGAACATCAGAGATGGGATAATCCTGTGTCAAAGAAACAAAGCAACGTAAGTGACTACCTACATTTCTTGTACATATTGTTTCACTTAAAGAGGGCAATCCCAGACAAGAGCATTCTTGGGCTATTATTCAGTTACTCCCTTACCAGCTCTAACAGTTCCCTGTTTTGTAACTGATTGAGCCTCAATGCCCTTCAAGAAGGTCAGTGTGTTTTTTCAATCTGTCCTCCAAGGGTACATAAACTGGCCTGCTACAAAACCTATCTTCATGCCAGAAAGCCTTATCAAAGTCAGTATCTTACACAGCCCAAGGCAGGAACTGGCAGAATCAGAGATGTCCTACTGTGCAGCACAGGTGTTTTCAACCTTGGTCTCTCAGATCTCAGAACTAAATCAAAGTCTCTGGCCAACGAATTTAACATGGTTACATAGAGCTTCACAGTTTTGCTTGAAATTATTCTGGTTTTGCAAACCAAAGAAACATTAGAAACTGCTAGTCTATGATAATTTCTCTGTAGGCTAGGATAGGTGCACAAGCAAGAGATTCACCCTGCCAGGAATGAGCATAATGTAAGATCTCTTAAGACTTATCTGCATGGAAACAACAGAAAGCTGGTACTTCAGCCAGGCACACCCCCTCTCCTACCATCACCTTCTCTCACAGGACTATCCCAAGACTCCTCAAACCACTCCCTGTGCCCGCTGTGTTTAATTCTTACCTGTAGCAGCCTCATGTTCAGCGTGAAGTCTCCTTCCAGTAACTGATCCCGGATTAGTCTGAAAGATGGAAATTATTGCAGCTCCTCTTGACTCCTCACAGACAAACTTTAAAACCAGACTACACTGTGCTCTTCGAGAGGCTTTTGAAAACACTTTTGCTGCCCTCATGAAGAGCGACTAAGAGCTATTCAGCAGATGCCTTAACACCTGCCTGCAGAATACTGGATCTGCAGATTTAGGAAGAGAAAGGGAAGAGAAGAGCAGGAAAGCTGCCTCCATACTTACGTCAACATGGCACAACAGACGAGCAGAAGAAAGTCGAAGCGCTTATCGTCAGCAAAGAGGGAGTCCCAGATGCGGATGACATCTGGCAGCAGGAACTCTTGGGACAAGAGCAACGTCAGCCAGCGGAAGGCAAAGAACTGGGGTTTGATGTTCTGTTCTTGCTGTCAGACAGGCACCAGGCAAAGAATGAATACCCGCTCTCGGCCACTTCCCTACGAGTAAGAGATGCACCCCATGTTTCCATCCCCATCTCCACCCTGACACCGGTCCGAGCTGCCAGCTCACACTGCGACATCAGCAAACCCAGGCTCCCCTTTGCAGACTCACTCAAGCTAGACTGAGAGACTTCCAGTGCAGCCATGCTCCACGCCTACAGACAAGGCAGAAAACGCCCCTCTGTCCACAACAGAGTAAAGGAAGCTTTCCTTCCTAAGGACACTATTAGTGTTCGTTCCGTTAAATGTGACCAGTAACTTTCACGTCCCCATTTGAGCAGCATTTTATCAGCTAAGCCACAGCCCTCCCCCTCTAGCAGAGGCACTGTTTTGTCAGGATTTCCTCTCCTTTCCAGAAGCCCTGTGTTTATCAAAAGGTTTACTATTCACAAAAAGAAACAAAGATGGAACAGTTCACGCTGGTGGTCAGTTAATCATACTGTAAATATTTCTAGCCTTAAGCTTTCTTGTTTTCTGCTGTTAAATCCAAGGCACCATAAATTTAATCAAGGTCAAACAAGTTCAGGATCCTGCTGATAAATTCTTCAGGACCAGCTGCTGCATAGCCAAGACCATTTCCTGCCAGCCAAACGGTAAGCAGTTTATTTTCTTCCCACTGAGTCAGCCACCAGCCAGCACTGTGGGTTGTGCTGACAAGCCATCTTTTGGATTATAAAAGAAATATATCCTGACTTCTCTAACACAAAAAACCCTCAGTGTGACTTCATAGAATGGCATGGGTTGGAAAGGACCTCTGGAGATTAAGTCCAACCCCCCTGCCCGAGCAAGATCACCCAGAGCAGGCCACACAGGAACAGATCCAGGAGGGTCTGGAAAATCTCTAGAGAAGGAGACTCCACAACCTCTCTGGGCAGCCTGTTCCAGGCTCTGTCACTCTCACAGTGAAGCAGTTTTTCCTCCTGTTGAGGTGGAACTTCCTGTGTTTTACCTTGCAACCATTCCCTCTTGTCCTGTCACAGGGCACAACTGAAAACAGACTGGCCTGTTCTACTCAACACCCACCCCGCAGACATTTGTAAACATTAACAAGATCCCCTCTCAGTCTTCTCTTCTCCAGACTAAACAGCCCCAGGGCTCTCAGCCTTTCCTGATAAGGGAGATGTTCCAGTCCATCACCTTTGTAGATACTCCAGATGTGGTCTCACTAGTGCAGAGTAGAGGGAGAGGAGAACCTTCCTCGACCTGCTGGACACACACTTTTCTTTATGCACCCCATTTGGGGAAGGTTGGAGTAACAAGAACAGCTTTCCCTTCCAAATTCTCCTTGGACTTTCACACTGAACAGCCTTTAAGACCTGAAGATGTTTTCAGCAAAAGCTGCCTTCACATTCTACAAACCCCACAACAATGCAGAGCACTCTGCCCCTTGCATGAAGGGGAACAATAGAATTAGGTGAGCAGGATGGACCAGTTTGCTTGATTTAAGGTATGCTGCATGGAGATCATTCCAGGAGTAAAGTTAGAGCTGTCAGGGTACCCACTGGCAACAAAAGTGCTGGGGGAGTGGGATTTTTTTGTTCGTTTTTTTAAGATCGAGACAATTCCTGTAACCTCAAATCCCAAGGAACTCTACAGCAAAACTCATGTTTTGCCTGACAACTAGAAGAGAGCAAAGATTCCAGCTCCTAGAAGAGAGCAAAGACTCCAGCTCCAACTACAGCTCAAGCCAGGTGACCAGGGACCATGACCAAGTTGCTTTGGACTCACAGCTGGCAGCTTTGCAGCAACTATTGTTTGCTTTTTCAGGCAGGCAGGGGAGGAAAGCCTTGCTGTGTCAGCTGCTCTAGGCTCACTCCAAGGAGACATTGTTTCACCTCACAGATAAGGAAGCCTCTGTACCCTGGAGGTAAAGCCCTTCCGCTGCTCTCTCAACATTTCCATTCGAGCACAGTAACAGTTTAACAAAATTGTTTGACGTTTAAATACAGTATTATGCTCCACTCCTCACATCCCACCCAAGACTCAGAGAAACGTCTAGCTCCTCACCAGCTTCAAATACAGCTCCACATCTTTCTCCTTCAGGGTGGAGTAGACCTTCTCCATTTTATAGGTAATACCACACTGAGAATCATCCAGGCTCTTAATGAAGTTGTCCCGAATTTCGGCCATTAGATTGGTAAAGCAGAAAAATGTGTCTGCTTCAGCATGTTCTGAAAAAAAAATAAAAACAAAAATGAAAAAATGATGAGGGAATAGGGGAAACATCAGTGATAGAGGCACACAGAACTGTTCTTGCTCCATAATCTGGTTGATGTACTGGATTCAAGTAGTGGATCCCACAAGATCCAGGCTTGCTTGGCCTGGGACAAGACCAGGCACTTCTTGTTTTAAACCAGAAGTGTCTACAGAGCCACTGCAGATAGAGCCCCTGTGCACAACACAAGGTCTTCATGACATTGGGTCACAAAATGGTTATCTATGCCCAAGAACATCTGCTCTCCCCACCATCAGCACACACCCTCAGAGCAACAGTCAAAACACTCCCATTCCATTCTTTTCTTACCAGCTATGTAGTCTGAGCAAACAAGGGCTTCAAAAAGGATTTTAAGTTTCACAAAGTGCAACTTAGATCCAAGCAAAAATAAACAAAAACCCCTCAAAAATCCTCACTTCCCATGTCCTCATCACTCACAGCCATTCCATTTCTAGCCATTTGCCAAAATCCCCCAACCTCCTCATCTCCTCCTGTATTTGCTTTTGGACCTGATCACTCCAGAGTTGTTTAAAGAGCCTCATTCCCAAGACAGTTCTTTACGCAGAGAGCGTGCAGTACAATGGCCACTGCTGAGTGGCCAAAGTAAGCCTCTCACCTTTCCATTCGCTGTTGGGATCTGTAGCAAAGGTGTAGTAAAGAGGCCCCACAATTTCATTCATCCCCTGAACGTAGGCTATCCCGGGGTTCAGCTTGGCGTAGATGAACAGGATCCGCTCCACCACTTCCCAGTGAGCTTCACAGCCATTGGGCAGAACTTCATATTCACTCAGAGAATTGGGCGTTGTTTTAAGAGGGGAGCTCACCTGAAAAGCAAGGCCAGACTAGGGCTGATTCAGGATAACCAACCGACACAGAGAGTTTTGTACAGCTGACAAGCTTGGCTTTTAATGCACGCAAGCCCCCAGAAGATTTGAGCAGCTTTTACCGAGCAGGGCGTTCATATTGAAGTTCACATACACCAAGACAAGGAACTCGGGAGGAGCAAAGGCAGTGAAGTCCTAGTCCTGGCTATCCCTGAAGAACAAAGCACTAACTACTCACCGTCAGGCACGTCACCTGGTTCTACAAAGCTGAGTAACCACCAGAATACAGAACACCTACCTGCCGGGGTATGTGCTCAATTCCACTGCACAAGCGGAGAGAGAAACAGAAAAAAAACAAAACCTGAGAAACACCCTTCCCCTTACCAGCCTTGCCCCAGGGACAGCCCCCACTTAGAGCTCACATTTGTAACCCCGCTGCGGTTCCGTGCCACCGTCTGTGACTTGAGCGTGGTCTGCTCCACCCGCTTGCGCAGAGTCTCAAACTCATTTTGGGGGTCCAGGATTAAGAGGCAGGGGTAGTCCGTGGGGCGCTGGAAGAATGCCATGTCTGGGTACAGCCTCCTAGGATGGACACGGGAGGAAATCAGGCACAAGGAGGAGGAAGAACATGCCCCACGTTGAACGGGAGGCTCGGCTTAGGTTTAACACCGAACTCCATTTTCGAAGTGCGACGTGTTAAGCAAACCGCTCTCGTTCAGAAACCGGGGTCACTACGCCTCACGCACCTGACATCTTTGTCTATCTGGAGAAGGACTTCGTTATCCTTGAAGTAAGTATTCCACCGACTGTCTGGATTTGGGTTGAGGGGCTAAAGAAATACAAAGTCAGAAAGAGAACGAGCATGTTTCTTTTCACACGTGCCAAAATCCTCAGTAAATACACACTGATTTTACACTTCCGCTGTTCCTCTGCCATGTCACCTCAGCACACTCCTAGAGCAGCAGGTTTCACTTTTTCTCTCACTAGCCATGTTCAGTGTCATCTCTTCACACTGTGCAGGAAGGAGATCGGAGCTTGTGAAACAAAGGAGTGTGCAAGTTCACCTAGAGAGGCAAAAGCCAACTTTTCCAACTCTTTTCACCTGCCTCTTAACGCCTTTGTCCCAGATGAGCTACCCTGTCCTGTCTTGTGCCAACAAGATGCCCGATCCAAGCTCCAACCTGTACAACAGACTGGTTTTATACTCAAGGTGTCAGTTACCCACCCAGTACTGTGTCGTTGTGGTTATCAGTTATCTCAGCTCTGAGAAGTCTGATTAAGCACCACCACTGTGCCCAGAAAAAAGGAAATAGATACAAATATGAACATGAACAGCCTGTCCTGTATCTGACCAGTTTTCCAATAGGATAACACCTAACTACCCCTCTGCACACCCTTCCCTCTCTCCAGATCAAGATCCAGCTCCATGTAAAGTCAACAACTAACCCCGAGAAAAACCCAAACAAAACCACAATGTCCCAAGAGATTCAAAGATCACTGTAACCTGCCAATGTGTGGAACGTTACCAACATGCTCCTTTTACAGCATCAGGGCCTCCAGAGATCGCAGCAGCGCAGCTGACTGTAGGCCAGCAGAGGAGCTTATGTTCAGGAGAAGTCATGGAAGCAGTTGTATCATTTTACAGTCTCTTCTGATCAGTTACTTCATTCCCTCCCCCAACACACACACTCTTAAGAGTGCTTTCAGAGAAAGAAAACGCCAAGGGATGCAGGAAGTAGTCAGTTAAGAAAATAACCCAGCAGCAGAACTAGAAATAGGTAAGTCTCTTGCATTCCATGCCAGAGTCCAACTTGACTCTCCTGCCTCTTTTATATCCCCTGTTTGGATTAGCCTGCTCTGAGTCCACTCATGGACTCGACTCCCCACGAGAGCGTCTCCTTGCTAGAGGTGCCTCTCGTGAGCCTCTCCCTTTCCCTAGGAGATCTGTAGCCTGGGCAGCGAGTCCCAAAGGAGAGGAGAAGGGATTTGCATAACTGAAAACAACTCTCTTCAAAACTACTGGTGCTTTGCCAATCATTCACACTGAAAGCTACTAAGATCCAAGCACCAGGCAGGCACCTAGGAACCGTCCCTCCTGCTGGCAGGGCAAAGTTCTCTCAGTACAAGGACAGAGCCAAGAGCAGCCCAGGGGTCCAGACTCCAGAACAACAGTTTATAGCTCTACGGAATCTTCTGGAACACAAAGGCTCAACAGCACTTACATGATCTTCTAAGGTCACATCTTCCCTTGAAACACCCAGGTTGGCTTTGGCGATCCCAGGCTGGATAATCATTTCCTTTAGGAACTGGGAATACAGATCCCTTATAGAAGAAAAGAGGAATTTGCAATGAAGCAGAAGATTAAGTCACCGTAAGCACCCAGACCGAATTCTGATAGATCTCTCTGTACCACCCTGCTCAGCCAGAAGACATGTGATTTTCTCTTCAGTTGAGTTTAGCTGCAGAAATCAGTCCACCAGGCAGTCTACAGAACAGTGCATTCCACGCAAGAACAATTCATTTTATGGAGGTACTTAATTATTTAAGGAACCATTTTCTTTCTCCACAGATATCATTAGAAATAAAGGAGCAAGTACCGATGTCCTCACCTCTGTTTCTTCAGCAGAGAGCTCCATAAGGCTTTCTCTAAAGGGAGGTAGTTCAGGAGTATCTGTATAGAAGACACAGATGCACGCGAGTTAGTATCTGGAGAAGGAGCTGTTATACCTGCAAGATGAGCAAAGCAAATGCAGCAGCCAGAACTGTCTCTGAAAATACCGGGCGCTTTCTCCAGAAAGCCTGGTACTTTGCCAAGCAACAGTCAGGAATATTTCAGGGCCTGGTTTTCAACACAGATGGATTTGTAGGATTGATCAACAGCAAACCTGACTGAAATGAACTCCTTGGTTAACGCTGCGGGCTGCTCCCATGCCAAGAGCAGACAATTACTTTGTCATCTGAAGTGAGAGCTGTTCTGTGGCAGTAAATGCTACTGTGATTGTGCCAGGGCTGCACTACACAAATTACTGTCTATTTTGAGCGGGTTTTTAAGCCCTGGATTTTTGTTTGTTTACAATTCTAAGCGCCCACGCAAAAACAGTCCGCGTACTTATGCGACCCAAAGCATGGCTCGCGAGAAACCAAAGCACCCCAAGCAAAACCCACCTTCCAGCACAGGCAGCGCAGCCCACCATCAAAGGGAATTCCTGTGGAACATCAGGCAGAGAAACAACCACTTTAGCCCCGGTCTCCTCACCGCGGTTTGCCAACGTCACCACGCGACCCGGCACAGCGGTGTTTTTCCTCCCCCCCGGGGGGGGCAAGAAGTTTTCGCGGGGATGCCAGAGGGGTTATAGCCGGTGCCAAACCCGCCGGTACCTCCCCCCGGGGTGGGGGGTGCCCGAGGCAGGCGTTGGAAGCGGAAAGCCGCGGGACCGTGCAGCTGACGGACAGGGCACAGCAGAAGCACAGAAACCCACAAGCGCCTCGAAGAAGGGGCAGGAAGGGTTCGCCGGGAAGTTTGCGGCCGCGCTCAAAGGCCGGGTAGGGACCGCTGCGGCCCGATGGAGCTGGGGGTTAAAAACACACCCGCCGGCTTCGCGTTTCCAACGCCCGCCGCTGCACAGCGGCTCCAGGAGCCGTCACCGAGCGGGGGCCGAGGAGCCGCCGGGCACCGCGGGGCCTGACACCGCTCCCCCCGCCGCCCCCCGAGCCCCAGCCCGGCACCGGAGAGAGGCCCCCGCGGGGCCGGGGTCGTGCCCAGCGCCGTCCTCCGCGGGCCGGGCCCGGAGCTCTCACCTCCCCGGGCCACTCACCGCTGAAGCAGAGATCGCGGAGCTTGGCCAGAGCCACCGTGGGTTCGCCGAGCACCTCCTGGAAGTCCGCGATCCTGAGGGGAGGGGAGCGGAGCCGCGGCCGTTATAACGCCCGCTACCGGCACCCCACCCCCCACGGAACGCTCTCCCCCCCCCGCAGCCCCGGCCGGGCAGGGGCAGGGCCCCCACACCCACCTGCTCTGGTGCAACCGCGACATGGCGGCCCCGGCGCCCCTGCCCCGCGCGCCGCATAAAGGCTCCGGCTGGAAACCCTGCCCGCGGGG
>WTSP01017210.1:0-10738 GCA_025331215.1 Actenoides lindsayi | reverse complement strand
GGGGGGCGACCGGGGCTGACCGCCGCTTTCCTTCCCCACCTAGGGCTGCGAAGAGGCGCCTGGGAGCGGGCAGCACCCCGGCTGGGAGGAGGCCGCTCGGAGGAGCGGGAGCAGGAGGGGGGCGGCAGCCGGCAGGTGAGTGCTGGGCGCGGGGCGGCAGCTGGGCTGCCCTCCTGTAGCCAGCCCCGACGGCTACGGTCTCTTTTCTTTTTTTTTCTTCTTTTTTTTTCCTTTTTTTTTTCTTTCTTTTTTTTTTTTTTTTAATGGCATAGGATATGTGGCATTTCAGTATTTGAATCGATTTTGCGCTGATTTCTGGTCCCTGCTATTCTAGGTGGCAGTACTGTCTGAAGAAAAAGCATTAGAAAGTCTCTCTTCCACGTGTTAAAGCCCCTTCTGACTTACTCTCTACTCACAAAAACGTTGTAGGCAGGATTGGTAGCTGAGGCTTTTAGGCTCATTGCATTATATTCTTTGTAGCCTAGGAAGCTGTCACAGTAGGAAGAAGGAAGGATAGACAAAAGTCTGAGAGGTGAGGATATACCTGTTTATGACTGAGCAAACTGATGTGAAGAGCAAGCAGTCCCTTTTCTTGGTCAGGTAGTTCAGAACTAGGATGAAGACCTCTTTTGTTTACCAACTAAAAAAAACCTAGAACATCTACTTTTGAGAATAGTGCCTAACTTTTGATCACTTAATCTGTTTGTAGTTAAAGAGGAGAAATCCCCACAGAAGGAGGAACACGCTGTAAAGGCAGCAGGACAAACCCCTCGTAGCCGGTCTGGCACCAGTGATGGAAACTCAAAATGGTTGGCTCTGGCTAAAGCCAAGAAAATCCCATCTAAAGGAAACAATATGGAGTTATCCAGTGATGGTGAAGTAGAAGAGGGCAGCTGGGAGATGGAGGAGGAGGATGGGAGCAGTGAGGAGGTGATGGATGATTATGGTGCTTCATCATCAGAGGAAGAAGAGGTAGGAGCTTTTTGCCCTTAATTATGCAAGAAATATTTGACTTTGTTGGCTGAAAGGACCCATCAAGTCTGGGGAAAAAGGGTGACTGCTGGGGGGTGGATGGTGAAGTGGTGGAGAGATTTTTCCTTTTTTTCTTTGCAAGAACGATTTTCATGTTTAGCAACTGATCCCAAGTTAACATTTGGTGCTTTTGTTTGTTGTCCTTTTTAAATAGAGCAGATAAATTTCACAGATGGTAGAAGATAACAGAGTACTTGGGAATATTGTTTCATTAATCTTTTGTGCTTTGTTTAGTTGCTGCCTATTGAAAAAGCTGCCCTGAAGCAAAAGTCTGACAGGTGAGAACCTGAGAACATCACCAGTCTAAGGGAATCTTTCCTGGTTAGATGAGGAGCCTGTGTTGCTCATTTTTCTGTCCTCTCTGCCATCTAAGAAGTGGTAGCTGTGAAGTGCGTGTGTGATACTATTCTTAGTTAAACCTCTGTTCTGTTCTTTGTCCTTAGGAGAGACCTCAGTGAAGATGACAGTGAAGAGGAGGAGGAGGAGGTGGTGGCAGAGGAGGCAAGCATGCAGAAAATGGGACATAAGGAGGATGAGAGCCTGGATTTGCAGCTCAACCTGGATGTAGATGAACAATTTAAACTGCCAACTAATGAACAGATTGAGAGAGAGGATATCCTTTTTAGCTGTGACATCTGTAAGTGTGCAACAGTACTGGGCTTGGACACAACCAGGGAGCTTCATTTGGACATCATAATGAATATCGCTTAGCTAGAGAGCTACGTGCATGACAAAGTATTTTTTGATGAACTGCCTTAATAGACAGCATATATGCTGCACTTCTCTGCAGCTCACTCAGGAAATCTGTTATGCCCTGTATGGAGCTTGGAGCCTGTCCTAATTTCTTTTCTAATCCTAAACGTTTGTGGGTATCTTACCACATAGTTTGTTCCTCTGTACCCTGATTTTCCTGGCAGTTGTTTGCCTAACCTGTTTCTTAGAGCCTCTGGTGACAGCAGTTCCAGCATCCAAAGTGCTTGCTCTTGGCCTTTGGTGATTTTAGCTTCCTGCACCCCCAGTACAATTTAATCCTGCCTCTTCTCATTCTCCTCTGTACCACTTAGTTGCCCTTGGGGAACTTCTGGTCTCCTTTCTGCTACAGGTAATATTTTCGGTATTAAAATGCGCTTTTTTGTCATATTTTTGTCTGTTTATCTAAAGTAATTCTTTTAAATACCTTGTAGTTCCTGTCTTGTGAGCTTTTTCGTCTGGTTCTATCATTTGATTCCCTTCTCTGCTGAGCTCTGATGAAAGCGTATTCCAACAAGGCCTTTCTGCCGCAGGTGCTCTTGCGATGCAGGAGTCCTGCATGACCAGTTGTGTTTGTAAGGGCCTGTGTGCAATTTCATTGCTCATGATTCCTTAACGGTCCTTCTACCTGCTGAGCCACCTGACCTGCACATCATTCACCAGCGCATCAAGGGCAACATGGAGGTGCTGCAGGACTTTGCGGTGAAGCGGGAGGAAGGACGCACGCGACAGGAATACATCGCGTTGTTGCGCCGGGACATGGCTGCCTACTATTCCTACAGTGACTTCTTGCTCACGAAGCTCATGGACATCTTCCCACTCCCTGAGGTAGGACCCTACTCAGGATCTCTGCTGACTGACGAGGATTTGGCTGCCTCTGTAGGTCTTTATTTTTATCTCTATTCTCTGTCGCTTCTTTCATCCAGTTGATAAACTTCTTGGAAGCCAATGAAGTTCCCCGCCCTGTGACCATTCGCACCAACACACTGAAGACACGGCGACGGGACCTGGCACAAGTGAGCAGGAATCTGTGTTTGTCTCTTGTGCTGCCTGTCACGTGGGGTGGTGTCTTAGTCCCATCTCCTTGTCTC
Organism: Actenoides lindsayi; assembly: GCA_025331215.1. Lineage (NCBI taxonomy): Eukaryota > Metazoa > Chordata > Aves > Coraciiformes > Alcedinidae > Actenoides > Actenoides lindsayi. The sequence continues at coordinate 7,865 of WTSP01017210.1, read as the reverse complement.
ACAGGCTCTAATCAACCGCGGTGTGAATCTCGATCCCTTGGGGAAGTGGTCAAAAACAGGGCTCGTAATTTATGACTCCTCTGTGCCCATTGGTGAGATCACCCTTCCTGTCTTAGGGCCGAGCAAGGCTCCCTTTCTTTCACATTCCATCTTCTTCTGTTCTGCTTTCCCCACCCAGGTGCTACCCCTGAGTATCTGGCTGGGCACTACATGCTGCAAGGAGCCTCCAGTCTCCTCTCTGTCATGGCACTGGCTCCACAGGAGAATGAACGCATCCTTGATATGTGCTGTGCCCCAGGAGGCAAGACAAGCTACATAGGTACCACCTTGGAGCCTTGGGTGGGAGGCTTGGGAGGGGTGCTCTGATGTGATGTGTTTCCACTGGTCTGTACAGAAGGAGGGAACAGAGTGGGGTTGAACTTGGGGAAAGGAGGGGAGTGCCTGTCCCTGTGAAAAGCAGCACAGGAGGATTTTAGCCCCTTGCTGATGTGTTTTGCTCTCTGGCAGCTCAGCTTATGAAGAACACAGGAATGATCTTGGCCAATGACAGCAATGCTGAGCGACTACGTAGCGTGGTAGGGAACTTGCATCGGCTGGGAGTCACCAGTGCTGTAGTGAGTAACTGCGATGGACGCCAGTTCCCCAAGGTATGTTCCCATCTGCTTTCGGGTGTCCTTACCATGCTTACCTAGAGCTGCTGTGCTGCCCCTTCAGTAAAGCTGTGTTCTCCAAAGCCACTTCTCACAGGAGGATGAGCAGAGCTGCTGTGGAGTGTTTGTGTTTGTTATTTGATATGGAGATAGGAAGGTGAGCAGGCAGGAGTGAGGAATCTCTCCTGCCTTTCCAGTCTTATGGTTCATCTTCTAGTCTTGGTCTTGTTCTGAGTCCCTACCTGTGAGTGTAATTTCAGATGTACATCTGCCTGTAGGTGGTTGGAGGGTTCGACCGTGTCTTGCTTGATGCTCCTTGTAGCGGAACAGGCGTCATTTCCAAGGATCCTGCTGTCAAAACCAACAAGGTGAGTGACCAGTGAGGACACAAGATGGGGACTCAAGAATGAGTTACGAGAGGAAGGATTTTGGGGCAGTTTTGTTCTTGAGAGATGCCTGCAATAGGGACACTGATTTGATATTTTTTTTTTTTTTTCCCCTATTCTCTTTCCTATTCTGGGTGCTCTATTAGAGCTAGCTTTCTTGAGATGAGCTCTGCAGAAGACTCCACAATCATCTGTATTACATGTGCTTTGCTCTCTTGTCATCTCTCCATCCACGAGGGGTGCCTTTTCTGTACCTCTGGTGTATCCTAACCTATCTTTCTCTTTCAGGATGAGAAAGACATCTTGCGCTGTGCTCACCTGCAGAAGGAGCTGATTCTTAGCGCTATAGATTCCGTCAATGCTGCCTCAGAGACAGGGGGCTACATTGTGTACTGCACTTGCTCCATCATGGTAATTATTTGCTGTGCTCTGCTGTGGTCATTTCCTTCTTGGGGCACTGGTGAGCTTTGGATCCTAATGCTTAGTGTCTGTCAGGTGGAGGAGAATGAGTGGGTTGTGGATTATGCCCTGAAGAAACGCAACGTTCGTTTGGTAGCCACAGGACTGGACTTTGGCAAGGAAGGCTTCACCAGGTGGGTGCCTGGTCTCAAGCTGCACAGTTAACAGTTCATTGGTGGCCAGGTTTGAGCAGAGGCATTATATCACTTCTCTCACCGCACTTTCTTCTCCAGGTTCAAGGACCGTCGCTTCCATCCCTCCCTCAAGTCTACGCGGCGTTTCTATCCCCACACGCACAATATGGATGGATTCTTCATTGCCAAGTTCAAGAAATTCTCTAATGCTATCCCCCAGGCACAAAAAGGTAACCTAGTGCTGGAGCTCAGCCGAGATGCCTGGCCCTGCTCTCACAGATTGTTTCCCCTGTAGAAGCCATGCGGGTGGTTCTTACAGCACCTTTGTCTTTTTCAGATGAAGAACCTGTTGTGGAAGCAGCAACTCCATCCACTGTCCATGATACCGTTGTGGAGCCTCAGCCGAAAAAGACAAAACTTGAGGGATCAAAAGTTAACAAAGAGCAGAAGCCACCACAGCCTGCTTTGAAGAACAGACATTCATTGCAGGCACAGAAGAGACCCTTGAAGGCTGGCCGGCCTTCTCCTAAAATGATGCGTCCTCAAGTCCCTGCCAGGAAAAAGCACAGAGTGAAACCAAATGGACAGTGAGAGGAACTGCTTTTCCAGGTGTTGGTGCCCACCTTGGAGAGTTAAAGGCCAGGGGCTGCTGCAGCTATATGTGCACCACCTTTTCTTTCCTGCTGTTTGCAGGGAGCCTCTGCAGCGATGTATGCCTGGGACAGCTATAGGCCCATTTGCTCCTTTTCTTCTGTATCAAGGACTGATGCGCTGACCTATTAAAAGTGTTAACGCTCTTACTCAAGTCTTGTCCTTTTCCCTTGAACACAGAATGCAGAATTCCGCCATGTCCTCTTGCTCCTCTGCCACAGAAACCTCTTCCACTCCCATCTGAAGCTCTGGCATTTCTGGTGTCCATTCTTACACTCTGTAACGTAGATATTTGTGAAGAAGCAGTAGGAGCTGAAATTCTAGATGCCTGGATGAAGGTTGTGTGGTGCCTGTCAGCAGAGTGCTTCACCAGGGCAGGGATGGAACTCCTAGGCCAGGGGTCCCGTGCTGGTCCTTAATTCCTTGTTGTCACTGTGTGCTAATGCAGTTAGTTCATTGTTGTGACTGTCCCTGTTTCACCTTTGTGCTCTTGGTTCTTGGCTTCCAGACTGCAGCTGGGATTGCTGTTGGTCCTGGAGCTGTACATTCACGTTCTTTTTTTGCTTCTTTGTTCATGTAGGTGTAATTGCTTCTTGTGACATGACATAAGCTGTGGTCCAGGCTGTTTCTATTTAAACGTGAACCTGGGTCCCTTCCCCTAGTCAGTGTGAGTTGGTACTCTCTTCTTTGGTTCTGTTCTTCAGTGTATAGAGACAACTCATTAATAAGCTTTCTACCAAGTGTGCTCTCCAGAGCTTCCGTTCCACCACGGTGTGCGTGGAGTTGGATGTGTAACAGAACTGAGGCATAAATCTTGTTTCTGGAATTGTCTTGCTAGCTCAGCTCTCATAAGGCTTTGCCTTGATTTGTTTTCCTTGCCAAGCTGTGGGTTCATGGGAGAACTTGATGTCCTATTCCAGTGTTTGGTGTTAAGGACAGCTGAAGGCAGTGGACTGTAGGTTCTAGGGAATCCTTTCTGTCCTGGTCAGCTGTGTGTGAGCCTGCTGCTTTCCTGTGTTACCAGATTCAGCAAGTGGCAAGGCTTGAGTGTGACCTCTAGAAATTCCCTGAGACACATGCACACACACTATAGAAGCAACCAGACACAGACTGATAACCAGAAACCCTTTCTCTTTTTTAAAAGTGCTGTGGCGGGTGCCAGGAAAACACAAAAAAGGACTCACAAAACAGGAATGGCAAAAAAGGCTTAATCCTGTCTTGACTCCCTGATGCAGCAAACCTAGAGCACGCTCGTGGATTGTGTGCACACGCTTTCATGCATCGCTGGTAGCTGGTCCTTGGACTTGTGATCCGTCTGATATCTGTCTCTCAGATACCCTATTATGGTACATATATACCCTATATGGCTAGTCCAGCTTGCAGTTTGCTAGCAGATGATAAACGTGTATGCATGCAGAGGAAACAGCTAGGATTAGTTTAATATGAGGCTGGGTCAGATGGTGGTAATCTGGTTCAGGGTTCAGCCAGCCAGGCACACTGACCAGCAGCCAGTCTCTGTGTGACTGGCCCCTTCTATTTATTCCTTCTCTCTGTATTTCCCATGCTCACTTCTCCCTGATTTAGCCTGATGCCTCCCTTGCCCTTTTCCTAAACATCCTGTATCAAGTTTTACTACCATAATCTTCCTTAAAACTTTGCATGTTAAACTTTACACAGTCCCACAATTTCCTTCAAACATCCCGTAATAAATTTGCTCTTTCCCATGGAGCCCATGATAATTTTGCTTTCTTATCAGTTGTGAAGTTCCTGGGTAAAGCTCTTCAAGGTTGCACTCGAGTGGTTCCTCTAACGGTTCTATCAGTGTCTCAGGAGTCCTGATCTTGTGTTAGAGCCTGGTGTTATCTTCTGGTTTTTAGAGCTTATGTATCTGTGTCTTTTAATTTCTTATAGCTCTGGGGTTTTTTTGTGTTGTTTTTCTTTGTGGGGGTGTGGGAAGGGTTGTTGACATTGCATTTTTGTGTTGAACAGCCATTACTTGAGTATCCTTATAGTTGAAAGTTATTTTTTCCCCATGAATTAGGGCAGGGAGGAGCCTCTGTGTGCAACCGTCTCACTCCAGGCTTGTATGATGAGGTCTGTGGCACGCCTGACATGCAGGACCCCAGGGAATTTTTCCAAGGTCTTTCAGAAAAATTAATTAAATGCTAGTTGCTATTAGGAAGGGAATTATTGTATCCCTGTATAAAATTACCTCCCTGTGCATGGACTTCAATACTGTGTTTCTACCCTTCATCTTAATAAGGATTGTAACATTGGGAAGTGTTGAGGGAGGACAAATCCCTCCTAAGTTGTGGGATGGTTTCTGTAAGAGGAACAGCTAAAGTTTAGTCTCTAAGCTTGGAAGAGAGACCCACGGGGAAAGAAGTGATATGAGGGTGTGCAAAATTGTTGGTAGCATGGAGAAGATGAATGAGAAACAACAGCTTGCTCTTTTCCAATGAACACAAAAACACAAAACCCTAGGACCCATCAAATGCACCAAAGGTGCACGTAACTGAAAATCCCTTCTGCATTGTACAGTGGCTACTAGAAGCTTCTGCAGGTTGAAAATTCAGCTGCATGCACAAGGGAAGAATGTTTCTTATAAGGGCTGGTAAACACAACTGGCTCAGAGGACCCACAAGCCATGAAGTGCTGTAGTCTGGGAGAGCACTGCAAGGAGGGATGGCTGCTTGCTTGCCCTGGTCACAAACCCTGCTGTCCTCATCCTGTGCTGGAAACAGATTCCCGAGTTTAGCTGGACCATTGGTCCAACTCGGCTTAGCAGCATTTGTGTCCCTAGGAGGTGGTCCCACTGCTGCACCTTTGCCTTGTGCTCCCAAGGTAAGTCCTGAGCTCCTCTTAGCATCTCATTTCTGTCAGCTGGGTCCTCGAGCACGAGGTTTGCACTGATCATGGCAACAGCAGCTTCCAGGTAGGCTGAGCCTTGCCTCTGCTCCTCCAGCCTTATTTCTTTTCCAGTTGTAGTAGATTTCCCTAGGGATGATGAGGTACAAGATTTTATCAGACAAATTGAAAGTGGAGCCACATGGCAGTCTTTCAGTTATACAGTGCCTTGTACCTAGAAGGGCTTTTACTTCTGGCAAGCCATGAGCCTGTGCTTTTGGGAGCCACGCTAACCTGTCCCACTTTCTGTTGCTTGTCTATTGAGGGATCCTATGCTAGTGTACAGTCTCCGCCTGATAACCAGTTCATCTTGGTAACTCCAGCAGCAGGGATAGAAAACTGTTGGTTGGGATCCCAATGTAGTCATCTGGTTTCTAGCAGACACACAGATTATGTCAGTCGCCTCTGAAAAGTGGGGATAGATGCTGCTTTAACCATGTCAATCAAACTCTGCACTGCCCTGTCCTCTCCAGGAGTCAGCAGGAGTGCTGGTGGGAAGAGGTGCGGGAGGTCTGTAGCCCAGCCCCCTGCTGTAAGAACTGTAGTGGCACTAAGTCACATCACTATGGCTTTGCATAGCTAAGCCCTTGAGAACCACCAAGGAGGGATATCCAGCCACCTGCTCCAGTGCTGTGCTGGCCTCCTGGCAAAAAAGCTTTTCCTGATGGATGGCAATGTCGTCTTCCACGGGTAATTCATTAATCAGCTCCACTTGCCAAGTTTTGTGAGCAGAGCAGAAGCAGGCCGAGCAGAGCAGAAGCAGGCCAAGCAGAGCTTGGGAAAGTGCTCGCTCCACAGTTTGTGGTGTTGCTCTCAGCCATGCTGCCTGCGTGCACTAGCAGATTACCCCACTTTTGACCCTGATCGCCCGGGGTGCTACAGGAGGGAATTGCAAACAGGCTGAAAGGTATGAGGGGGATGCGAGGGGGGAGGATGCTGGCAGAAAACATGGGCTGCTGTGCATGCCCACAGGCTGCAGCAGTAGGGTGGCAGGTAAAGGGATGCGGCAGCAGGCAGAAGGGAATCGGCATTGGTTTCCAGGGCACACGCTGCGAAGTCTCCAAGCTGGAGTTGCTGCTGCCGCTGCTTTAAAACAAGCATCTCTACCAGGATCCCTCTTATCTGTCCTTCACTTCTCCCTGGCTGTTTATGTGGTAGTATTGCTGCTGGGTGCATGTCTCCCCACTGGCTGCTGTTGCAGCAAGGTTATCTCCTGTGCCTGTCCATGAGGAAAGCCTTCCTGCCATCCTTTCCCTTGACAAAAGCACTGCTTGCCATGCCTCAGCCTCTCTGGTCAGACACAGAGCAAGGAATAGCTGCTTAAGAAGAAGAAAAACTTTAAAAAAGAGGTGACAGAAGGAGAAGGAATGCTCACTTCCCCCTCTAAGCCTGTAGGCGAGGGACTGAAATCCAGTTATGACTTCCAGAGGTCATGGGTGTGCCAGGGAGGATGCAGCCAGGTCCCTGGTGGGAGAGGAGATGTTATAAATGCAAGCGGGGGCTGCTGAGGGGAGCCCAGAGTCACATGCAGGACAGGGGAGACAGGCAGGTCCCAGGACAAAACCGCCAAGACAGGAAGGGGAACATTTGATTTGGTCTGCTCCCAGGCACGAGGCAGAAGGGTAAGGGGAGGATGGAGAAGTCCCATGGGCCTGGATGAGTGAGAGCAAGAAAAATACAATAGGCAGACTTGTAGTCAAGAATATAAAGTTGGCCATCCTCAATGGGTCCAGAAAACTTCTGGAATTGTGGACTGAGCCCTACCTCAGATCCCAAGGGAAGGGTTGCAGCACCACAGCCCACGGGAGCCTGCCAGCCCCCGGCCCCACAGTTCAGTGTAGCACAGTGCTCACATCTCCTTCAATTCAATCCCCTCGCTCACCCATCCTTTGCTGACGGCTCAGCTGAGATCTTAGGAGGCCAGTTTGCACAGTTCTCACACTCAGCTCTGCAGTGGAAGGCCTGGGGGAACTGCCCCCAGCGCACAGATGGCAAGGCAACATGGGTCCACATCTGTTTATGTACTGATCGACTGGTGCTCGCTCTTCTGCCGGGTAAGGGGGTGAGGAACCACACCCGTGCTTTTGGCAACATTGAACCTGGGGCTGGGCTTGGGGCCGGGAGGAGCAAGACTGTAGGAAAAGACCTAAAGAAGGCTAAAATAAAGTGCAGGAGCCAAGACCAAAGGCCGCTTTGTTAACAAGGAAGGAGAAAGCTAGTCGCAAGCCAAGCATAGTATCCGAGAGGCTCACAGCCTCCCCACGATGTCTTCTGCCCTCCGCCTTTGTCTGCCGGCAGCTCTCCGTAGGAGGGCTGCTGATGGGGCAGGGGCAGGGCGGCCTTGGGAAGCGGGCTCGAGGGAGGACAACGAGGGGGGCTTCGGGCGTGCTGCTGGGGCTGCCAGCGAGGAGGCCGGGCCGTTCCGGCCGGAGACCTGCTGGACCCGGCGAGGCTGCCCCGAGCCGTGGGCTGCCTAAAAGCCTCCGGAGCGCAGCGCGGGGAAGCCGAGCTGCTCCCACCCGGGGAGGGGGGGGCGGGCAAGGAAAGGGAGGTTTCCGCCTCGTCTCCTCCTCTGCTCGCTCCGCCCGGGGCCGGCTGGCGGGGCCGGGCTGAGAAGCGGCTTTCCAGCCTCACCGCCGCATCCCCGCCGCAGCGGACGCCCCCCCCCCCCCACCGGG